>CM070734.1:3015971-3270036 GCA_036346275.1 Otatea glauca | reverse complement strand
ATCTCAACTTTGAACAAAACGCTCAAGTTTACATTTGTGATTAAAATCTAACAAACAATCTATATGCAAAGAATCGTCACAATCTCTTGGACCTAACGTGTGTTGTTTCGCCTCCGCTCGCAGTAAAGATACTTGAGTTCATTACTCTTAATTCACTTAGCTTGTAAAATCACGAATTCACAAACTGGACTATTATGTCATAGGGCTCCCAACCACCTCCCTTCTACATGTTTTCTCCGCACATGCAGCCACCACCACAAGGAGAAGCATCACAGTGTGCTCACCCTCCCCTGCCCTTCATAAACCCCATCTGGGATGCAGCACCACCCTAGGAGATGCACCTCAAGTTATATGATATTCTCATGCATTCTTTATTTTCAAAAACTCTATTATGTGTACTTCATATCACAAACTATGATCCACAGAGCCCCCGCCTCCTCCTCCTTTCTACATGTTCACTCCACGATGCGCCCACCTTTTCTCGCAGGAGAGAGGCACCACCGTAAAGACGGATCGGTTCAATTCGTTATTCAAAATTTGAATGAATGATTTATATGTGGCATAATGTACCTGATATGCCTTACAGTGGCTCCCAATCTCCAAACCCGCTTCTACATGTACCCACCACCTATGCCAAGCCAAGGAATGCCTATGTACTTCAACCCGTGGCCTGCACCACCTCGCAGATGACACTACGTATGGATGTCGAAAACATTCTAAGATTGCGACACGAGCTAAGTTTGTCAATTCTTGAACTTACAGTTTCTGGTCACGCCTCCAAAGACCTACTAACGATTTACATCATAGAAGACATCTTCAACAGCTAGATGTGCTATGGTGGTGGTCATTCACGCGTGGTGTAAAAATTGCCGCTTTGGATGTGTGATTGATTATCTAAGGATCTGCTAGAATGTCTCCTTCTCGTTTGAGAGATTGGTATATATATTATAACCGCAAATGTTTTTTTGTCTACGAGTGGATGTCCTATTTACTAGAGAGGTCATGCGAAATTTTGTACATTTCAATGACTTAGTTTTAAGCCGCTTTAAAGAGTTAAAAGGTTGGTTTGGCCTTTTAGTAGAGGTAGTAGGTTTGGTGTCTCGCTTGTTAATTTTTCATTAGCTTGAACTTTGTTGTGGAGTTTGATGACTTGGTGAGCTACCCGCCCCATCCCTTCCTTTCTCTTGCTCAAATTTAGGAACATATGCTTCAGAGGAACTTTAGTTCATTCTTTGAATATGAGATTACATATGCTTCATTGAATATGAGATTACATGTGCAATGGATGGACATATACTTCGTAGGAAATCTAGTTCATTCTTTAGTATATATCAACTTGAGTAATCAAGTTGCAAAAGTGATAATTTTTGTTGAAATGCACAACTTAGTCGATTTTAGGACATTTAGGCAACTCTTTCTTAAACCTTGCACAAATCATCTCAATGTTCATACTTGAAAAGTGTGTGCTTATGAAAGTTCATCATTGTGCTCTCAGAGATAAGTGATGGTTTACCAAATTATTAACCCATTACGTGCTATTTGATTTTTCTTTCACAATAACTTTTGATTTCGAACCTTATATTGTGTCGATTTCTTGAATTGAAAAGTTATCTTAAGACAACTTGTTCAATTGTGAACTTATGTTTTAAATGCTTTATATGGCATCCTTGTAGAATGTGTTGTTTGCCCATGTACAACTGATTGTTTATCCTTGTAGAATGCTTTATATTTGTACTTTGTATATTGAACTCTTAAAATGACTACCAAAACTCTTAATTGCTTCTTTGAACTATTTTCACTGCTTGTTATCTTTTGAATACTGATGCAATTGGGGTCTTTGGAAGTTGAATTAAATAATTTTAGTTGTAATCTTGGCCTTATGTTAATACTAGAGAGTATTACTTTGATACTTCATTGAATATGAGATTGATGTTCATATGATTATTGCAAGATATCTTGACTAGCTCTACGTGTAGTTCTTATATATAGTATCTATTCTTGTTTAGCTTGACCTATCATATTGATATTCTCATATTGTGTCTTGTTGAATAGTACTATTGATATTCTCATATTGACATTCATGTGAATCAAAGATAATGTTACTTGTAGCACAACCTAAGTTAATCTTGAACTTGCAGTGTTTCTAGGTCACGCCTCAAAGACGCATTTCAACGATTTACATCATAGAAGACATCTTCAACAAAGACCGACGGTGGTGGCGCCCACAACTCCAACAACCCCGAGGCATGAATTCCATTGTGAGCTCGATTGGTGTATAATCATTGTACTTTATAACTTGTTGTGATGGATACGCTGTGATCGACTTATTGTGATGGACTTATTTTAATGGAATGTGGATTGTATCTATTGCGGTTGTAATGTGTTGTTGCACGTCATTGCGTAGTTTACAAATTGCCGTTGGATGTGTGATTGGATTATCTAAGGATCTGCTAGAATGTCTCCTTCGTTTGAGAGATTGATATATATTATAATCGCAAATGTTTTTTGTCTCGCTGAGTGGATGTCCTATTTACAAGAGAGGTCATGCCAAATTTTGTACATTTCTTGAGACTTAGTTTTAAGCCGATTTTGAAGAGTTAAAAGGTTGGTTTCAGTGATTTTAGCACTCGTAATAGGTTTGGTATCTCGCTTTGTTAATTCTTCGCTCGCTTGAACTTCATTGTGGAGTTTGTCTTTTGTGTTAGTGTTTCGATCGATTTGAACAAAATAGATGATCATTCTTATTTATTCTTCGCTTAGCAATTTTTAGTTTCAATTTTCTTTTGCCTTTTCTTTAGTTGTTATATGTATTGAGTGTATATACATATATATAAAATACATACATTTGGATATATATATGTATATATATACATTTTTTTGTAAAATGATATAAATTCGTGGGTTTAATAAACCCACGAGTTTAAACAGATTAAATTGGGTTTACTAAACCTCATTTAATTTAACAGATTAAATTAGTGGGTTAAATAACCCATTTAATTTATCGATTAAATTCATGGGTTTATTAAACCCACGAATTTAATCGATAAATTCGTGGGTTTATTAAACCTACGAATTTATTCGATAAATTCAGTGGGTTATTTAGCCCATTTAATTTAATCTGCTAAATTCGTGGTTTATTAAACCCACGAATTTAACTGCTAAATCGTGGGTTTATTTTACCCACTTAATTTAACTCTAAAACCCAATTAAATTCGTGAGGCTTGGAAGAAACTCCACGATTTAACTTAAATTGCGGGTACCCACGAATTTAATTAATTAATTTCACGAGTTAAATTCGTGAACTAAATTGACGGTTTGCTCACTAATTTAAATTAAATTCGTGGTTTTAGCTTAAATTGCGGGTTTTGGCCCACTAATTTTCCCCGATTCTTGTAGTGCACGCCCCAAAGGGCGATGAACGGCCGAGGGGCCAACGCCGATCGCTCGCTCTCGCAGTGCCCGACCTGAGTTCCAAAGGCGACCGCCGTGGTGGACGAATCTTCGTGGTTCTTTAGCATACCGATCCCGCGCGAGCCGGCGGACGCCGCGCGCCGCCTATCAAGCCATCGCCGGAAGTCCGCCGACCAACCCCGCAGTGGATGGCGCCCCATCACCTTTCTCGGACGACGCTCGGGATGTCCCAGACTTCAAAATCCGCTCGTCGCCGCCTCACCATAAGCAACACCGCTGCTTGTCGGTCATGGTCGATGTGGCGCCTGGCTAACCTCGCTTCGGCAAGCGCTTTGGACCGATGCAAATACCCCGGCCGAAGATCAAGAACATAGCGATCCCTTTTTTCAAGATCGCGTCGAGGAGTTCACCACCCCGCCGCAAGTGGTCCTCCCGTCACCTTCGGCGATTCTCGTAAACTTCCGCACCGAGCCGACACTTTGAAGTCGTGGACGGCGACCTCCCTACAACGCCATCCCCGCGCCCACCGATTAAATTCATGGCGCGAATCACTACGCGCATCGGCATGAAGCTCCGGCCAGCAAGGCCATAACGGTCCGCAGGCGACTAAGGCAAAGACACGGCCGCAAGGAAAAGGCCCCGGCGCCGCCGCATATTGCCCCCAGCCAGTCCCGAGGTCACCCCGGCGGGCACCGCGAAGACGGCCATCCAACCGAACGTCCCGACCAAGGCCGTGCACTCAAGAAGGAAACTTGGGCAATGCGTCGCATTTCCGCCCACTCGATCCCAAATTGAAGGCGAAGCTCGCCACCTTCCTCCAAGATAAGAAAGGCATTTTGCATGGGAACCGCGACATGCCAGGTCCCACGGAGGTGATCGAGCACAGATCGCAAACAAAGCCCGGCCGCAGACTCAGCGTGGCCGGCATGCGCTTCTCCCGAGCAAAGGGCGATAATTAGGAGCACCTCGATAAGCCTCAAGGCCGGTTTCATTAGCGAGGTCAACTACTCCGAGTGGTCGGTCAACCTCAGAATTGTGCGAAGAAGGGTGGGAAGTGGCGACGTGCAGGTCGACCACACGGGCTTGAACGCCGCGGCCCTAAAGACAACTTTCCACTTCGCGCATAGACCGATTGTGGACTCCACCGCCAACGCCGAGATGTTGAGTTTTCGACGCCTACTCCGGATACCACCAGTCAAGCTTGCCACTAAGACGAAGACAAGACCGCCTTCATCACGCCGCTTGGAACTTTCTCGCTATACGACCATGTCTTTCGCCTTCGCAACGCAGCGCCACGCCCAAATGTTAATGGCTAAAGCCTTCGACCCACGATCGGCCGAACCTCGAGGTGTACGCCGACGACATCATCATCAAGAGCTCCTCTAGGGCACCACGCCAACGACCGGCCGAGACCTTCACGAATCAACAAGTTCGGCATCAAGCTCAACCTCGAAAATGCGCTGCACAACCTCCTAAAAGTGCTCGCCACATGATGATTCGCAAGCGCGGCCCGAACCGAGAAGATCGGCAATCGAGCAAATGACCGCCCGACTTCGGTGAAACAGTGTACAAAGCCTCACAGCCGCATCGCCGCCCTTAGCCGTTTCATCTCCCTGCTCGGTGAGCGAGGATTGCCTTTCTTCAAGATCCCACGCAGACATGAGGGCTTCGAGGGACCCCAAGCCCAGCCGATCCCGACGAGCTCAAAGCATACCTCTCGCGCCTCCTCTCGCTGACGACTCCACAGCAGGTGAGGGCCGCCGCTACCTCGCTGCCACGACCCAGCCGCCGGTAGCGGTCCCGTAGCCGAGCGGTAGGCGGCACCCAATCTACTACGTAAGCGAAGTACTCCACGGGCCAAAGGAGCGCTATCCCTTGGTCCAAAAGTTACTCTATGCACTCTTCATGGCTTCGCGGAAGCTTCGGCACTACTTCCAAGCGCCCACGGTGGATATCCCGAGCGGCCTCCGCCGGGAGATCCTCAAGAACCCTGGCCGGAGGTCGGCCGCCAAGTGGGCCATGGAACTGCCGAGTTCGATCTCCGCTTCACGGCCCGCACCGCCATCAAATCGTAGGCGCTGGCCGACTTCGTCGCCGAACAAACGGCAGAACCTGCTCCCGAGCCCGAGGTCGAGACCGAAGACCCTTGGACCATGTTCTTCGACGGATCAAGGTCCTTTGAGCGCTCGGGGGCCGGTATTCTTCTCATCACCCCTCAGGGCGACCACCTGAGATATGTGGTCCGCTTCGGCTTCCCCGCCACCAATAACGCGGTGGAATACGAGGCCCTCTTAGCCGGCCTTCGAGCTTGCAAGTCCTTGGGCGTCTGCCGCCTAATTGTGAAAGGAGACTCGGCTGCCGTCAACCAAGACAACAAAGTTTACGGTTGTTCGAACCTCGATGGCCAAGTACCTTGCCGAGGTACGCAAGATGGAAAGATGGTTCCGAACACGAGAATCCAAAAGACGCACTCGGAAGGACAATTCCACCACCCAGATTTTGTCCAGTTCCGATCATCGGCCACGAAGCTCACGGACGTCATATTTGAGACCTTGGCCACACGTCTGTTGTGACCGGGAGGACCGGTGGCCTTTCTCGAAAGCGTTCCGTCATGGATGGATCCATTCATCATGTTCCTCGACCAAGGGGAGGTCCCCGCCACCCCAGCCGAAAGAAGCAGGCTCCGGCGACGTGCAGGCTCGTCGGTGGGCAGCTCTATCATCGGGGGGCTTTGGGCGCTCAAAAATGCATCACTCGGAAGAAGGTAAATACCGCCAACGACATACACTCCGGCTGCACGGCGCCACTCCTCTTTCAAGCACCATGGTGGAAGGCCTTCAGATGGGCTTTATCGGTCGACGGCTCCGAAGATGCCCGAGGCATCGTTCGTGCTTGCTGGGCATGTCGGTTTCACGCCCGGAAGGTCGTGCAACCGCCCACGCCTGCAGACCATTCCTTCGCTGCCATTCTCGACGTGGCCTCGACATCCTCGGTCCCTTCCGAGGCCTCGGTCGAGGGGAAGAAATTCTGCTCGTGGCCATCGACACCTTTTCAAAGTGGATCGGCAGAGCTCGCCTCCGCTTATCACCACCGTGGGCGCGGTAAGGTTCTTCTCTTTCCTTTGTTGTCACGAGGTACGAGTCCCTGCGTGATCATCACCGACAACGGACGCAGCTTCACGAGCTGAGTCGCTCCAAGAGTTCGCGCAGATATGGGAACCAAAGTCCGCTATGCCTCGGCAAGCCACCCGAGCAACAGGGCGGCCGACGCGCCAACGGGCAGCTCGCCCAAGGGCTCAAGAAGCGAGTGTTCGACGAGCTCGGTCGCCGCGGCCGGGCATGGGTGGACGAGCTCCCCACAGTTCTTTGGTCTGTTCGCACCTCGACCAGCCGGGCAACAGGAACAAGCCCTTTCCAGCTCGTCTTCGGGGCCGAGGCTGTCCTGCCGCTCGAGGTCACGCCCGCCTCCGTCGAGCGAAGTTCGGTCGACCGGGTCGACCTCGAGCGGGAGCGATCCCTCGACCTCGCCTTGGCAGAAGAAGTAAGGTGTCGCGCGCTGCTGCGCTCGACGCGTTGCCTACAAGATCTCCGCAGGCATGCCGCCCGAGCTGTCCGACCCAGGGACTTCCGCGTCGGGGACCTGGTCCTAAAGCGAATCCAAGATCGCTCCCACACCAACAAGCTGTCCCCGCTGTGGGAGGGCCCCTTCAGAGTCGTCTCAGCAAGCCGCGCAGGAGCTTACCGTCTGGCGGTCCCCGATGGCAGGGAGCTCACGAGCTCGTGGAACGTAGGCCAGCTCCGAAGGTTCTACGCCTAGCGCTCTTCTTTCACCCGCCTCTGAGTTAAGGTGTCTCCTCCCTTGCTCCTGTGATTCGTTCTTGTGTTCTGAGCAAACCCGACTCGGGACATGCTCGGGTTTTTTTTTGTATTGCCATGCCCTGGTCCGGCCCAGGTTTGCGCCCGTGATAAGGATTTCCTTCGCTCCCGGTACTAACCTCTTTTTGATTTGTGGAAAGGATGGCGTCCCGTCATAGCCTCGAGTTGCAGTTTCCTTCGACCGAAGGTCGCGCTATCCTAAAAGACCTCGGGCCCAGGGTCCCGTCCACCTCCTTTTTAACCGAAGAAGTTTCTTTAAGGACGCCTCAAACGGCGCGACCCCGCGGCGTGACCATAAGGGCAACCATGAGGTCACGCGGCGGGCTTGACCTCGAGGCGCCCATGCGTGCTCTTTTGCGGCGCTTAGGTCACGTTCTCTAGGTTCACCTCGGGGATGAACAACCCGAGCCTGGGCATTCCCAGGATCGTGGGCCACAGTAAAGCGATCGTTATCGGGGTAAGCCGGCCACCCCCCCGTGCTACCAACCATTGAACGTTCTCAGAGGGCGCCCCGAGCCTGATGACATTTCCCGGGCTCGGAGGTCACAGTTGGGAATTCACCACCGGGGATGACTTAGTCGTTCTAAGCCGACCTTTCCTCCGGGGCCGAGTGGCCAGGTTCGAATTTCTAAACTACCCTCTGAGGGGGCCTTGCCGAGCTTGATGCATTCCCGAGCTCTCCGAGTCAGACCCAAGGCCTAAAATCTGGTCCAGCCTGAGCTATCCCAGGCCGACCAATCCGAGTTGTGCCCAAACCTGAGTACTGCCAGGCGAGGCCTCGGTTGGGGCCATTTTCTCTGGGTTCGCCTCAAGGATGTCAGCATCCCGAGCCTGATGCATTCCCGGGCTCTGAGGCCGCGGTAAAACGATTCTTATCAGAGTAAGCCGGCTATTCCCCTGCGTTACCGACCAGTGAACGTCCTCAAGGAGCACCCTGGGTCTGATGACATTCCCGGACCCGGAGGTCGCGACTCCTAAGATTGCTACCAGGGATGATCTCGGTCGCAATAAGTCGCTCTGCCGCAACAAGCCGACTAATTCCCCACGGCCAAGTTATCAAGACATGACAACCCGAGTCGTGCCCGAGCCCGAGTGATTTCGGGCGAGGCCTCGGTTGGATTAACATCGGGCATCAGACAACTCGGTCAGCCTAAACTGGGTAGTTCAAGCGAAAGGCGGTGGGTCTCATTGCGGGGGTCTGCAGGAACGTGCTCGCCACACGCCACGTACCCAGTATTGTTCGACCCTTCCATAAAGCAGCCCACGCAAAGTATGCAATGATGGCACAGACCGACAAACGAGCTAAGTCTTCCAAGGAAACGCAACTCTATAAGACTTAGCAAAAAATTATTTTGTCTTTGCAAGGGGGGGTCTTTCGTCCCCCGACCCATCCACTAACTTCAGTTTACAGAGACATGTCTCGGCGAAGCTTCTCCGTCGAGGTCGAAACCCTCCGCATGATGGCGATGACCTCGACTTCGGCCTTGTCAACCCGGTCACAGTCGCTCTGGAGCTGGGCCAAGGCGTCTTTCCCTGCACGAGCCACCTGCGCGAGCTTCTCCTCAAGATCGGCATTCTCGGCCTCGGCCCGGCCGCTTGCCAGCTTCGCTCGGTGGCACTCGCCTCGATCCATGCGAATCCTCTCAAGCTCGGCCGCCTTGGCCTCGAGCTCGGAGGAGAATGCCCCTTGCTGGGCGACCTCCATCTCTGATCGGAGGTTGGAGACCTCGAGCTTGAGGCGCTGGATCTCGACCACCGCGCCCCTCCGCTCCTCCTCAATGGCCTTGGAGAGCGCGGTGGCGTGGAGGTCCCTCGCGGTGTTCAACGCCCGCTCGACCTCCCGGGCCCCGCGCTCCCGCTCGACTTCGACGGCCCGCGCGAGCTCGAGGGCCTGGGCCTCCTTCAGGCGCGAGACCTCCTCTTGGCCATGCAGCACAGCGGCTTCGAGCCCAGCGGTGTCCCTCTGATTGGTTTCAAGGACGCCACATAGGGACCGGAAGATGAACGCATGTTCGCGCGCGATGTGGTACCCCCGAGAGACCATCCGCAGACTCTGCGAAGGCAAAGAAAAACTCACCATGGTCACAAAGAAAAGGGGGAAAAGAGGGAGGGGACACCACGACCGTGCTTACCTCCACTAATTGATCCACCAGCGAAGACAGGTCGACAGCGCCATCGGGACCCCGGGGCAGCTCCCCCGCGGCTACGTCCCCGACGGTCTCCGTCGCCGCTGTAGCATCGGCACCCCCCGAAGGACCAGGGAGATCCGCTCCGGCCAGGGCAATGGCGGTCGGACCCTCTGGGCCGGCGAGTGGCTCGGCGGCCCCCTGGCCGCCCTCGATCGCAGGAAGGGGCCTCAGCTCGCCGAGGGTGGTCGGGTCCACCCCGCACCCCGACTCGACTGCCAGCTCAGGAGTCGACGCTCGCTCTTTGGGCGACTCCGACTCCACGGGGGGCGGCTCCACCCGGGGTACGGCGGCAACGCCACCCTCGATCATGGGCGCAACAACCGAAAGCACCCCGGTCGGAGGTACCGGGGTCGGATGATGGGTCGCCGCCACGACCACCCCCAGATATGTATCACAAAGCAAAGAAATTATCGAAGATGCTCGGTCGACCCTACCACCACGAAGTTAAGAAATAGGAGGGAAACTTACTGCGCCGAACGGATGCGCGGCAACCTCGCCTTCTTTGCCGGACCCCCCTGCAGGGGCGATTCGGCCCTCCGCTTTCCCGAGAACTCCACCCCCGGGGACGCCCCCACTAGGGGCGCGATGACGATGCCGTCCTCAACTGCAGCCCCTTCGGCTACAACGCTCCCGGCGGCAGCGCCCCCGATCACGACGTCCTTGGTCGTGGCGCTCAACCGCCCCTCCTCGGCGCCCGTCCTCCTCGGAGAAATGACCGCGATCCGCGCGTCTGGTCGCGGTGCGAGATGATAATCGTCCTCATGGTCCTCCTCCCCGGCCTCGCCCTGGACCACAGGAAAGGTCGGTGCCCCTCGGACGCTCGAACGCCGCGATGGGGCGGGATGACGAAACATATACTGGGCCGTGCACCGCGCGATCGTTCGACAATGGTGGAGGGCTTCCCCCTCGGGGATTTATTGCCAGAGCCCGTGGCTCCGGCTGCGTACCTAGGGCTCTTGCGACAGAAGCCGCCTCCTGTTGCTGACAAAAGGCAAAAATTAGTAAAAGAACCGAAAGAGGCGGCCCGATGGAAACGAGCCCGGACTCGGATACCCCCAAGCTCAGAGAATCTAAACTCACCACGACCCGATCGCCCCACTTGACGTGGGGCTTCTTGGTGACCTGCCTCGGGGCGTCAAGAGCCGGCTTCTTGCCCCCCTTCTTGCCTTTGTTTGGGCCGAGAAATGGTAGCAATCGTTTCGTCGTATCCCAGAGCTCTTTGGTTGCCTGCACGAGCTCACCACAATAAGCATCCGAGTCCGGACACCCGAGGCAAAGATCAAAGTAAAAAGCTATTACCTCGCTGCTACGTCCCAAGATGTTCTTGGGGATGTTGCTGCCGAGGTCGTAGGCGTTGGCGGCCTTCCCGAAGATCTCCTGCATCCTCGAGGCGATCCAGGCCGACTTCGGTGCTACAAGGTCAGAAATAGAGCGACAAGAAATAAGGGAACTCCAACCAAGGCCCAAAAGGATTTGAGGTCGGACAATGCTTACCCTCATGGCTTTCCCGGGTGGCGTCGCACCTCCCGGTGATCTCAAAGAAGGGGTGCAACCTCCTCCGGAGAGGGAGTACCCGGTTCCGCAAGTAGTCGTAAACGACCGCCTGCCCCTTAAGGCCCCGCATGGCGCAGGTATGGATGAAAGCGGCCACTGCCTGGTCGTCCATCGAGTCCTCGGGCTCGGGGATCTCCCACTTTCCCTCCACTACGGCGCCGTTATAGGCGAGCCCGCTTCCCTCGCCCTTCTTCAAATAGAACCATTTCTCCGTCCACGGCCCGAGCGAGTCCCGGGTTGGGATTTGGAGGAAGGTACAAGGGAGTCCTGCCCACAGCCGGAAGTAAAGGCACCCGACGACGGGTCCTTGCGGTCGCGGGGCGATGTAGTAAAACGAAGAAAAGCGAGGGGGTGGGAAGGATGCCCAAGAACCCCTCGCAAAGATGTGCAAAAACGGAAAGGAGAAGAAGGGAGTTCGGCACCAGGTTTACGAGCTCGATCTCGCACTGCGCAAGGACCGCAGCCAAGAAGTCGCTCTCCGGGGTTCGCATCCCGAAGGGCATGTACTGCTCCGTGCTCACGATCTCGTCATCCCGAGGTCGCGGCACGTTCTCCCCGAACGGAAGCCGCCAGGTGAACGGGTCCAGAAGCCCCAAAGTCTCCATCTCCCTCATCCGTTCTGCCGTGAGCGTACTCCTCCCGAACTTCGCCATGGGGTCGAGGTCGAAGAAAGGGGGGGACGAGGTCGCAAACGAAGGCTAGAAGGCGTTAACGCAGAGGGGCAAGGAAGAAGAAGGCAAGAGCACGAGTAATGGGAAGCGAAATCCTGAAGTGTGAGACCCCTCTGGCTTTTAAAGACGCCTCGTCTACCGGCTCACCATCGCCTCAAAAGGCGCGCCCGTAGCCAACGGGCGGAAGCCGAGGCGCCAGGGGCCCTTCAAAACCCTCGTACGGGAGCATCTCTCCACGCATCCGCCAGACCTATTCCTCCAACTTCCCTGTCCACGAGGACCCCTGGGCTTTCTGAGCCCATGCGGGAAAACAAAAATGGTGAAATCCAAGTATGCGCCCCGGGGAGGCCTTCTCTGGGCCCGAAGGTAAGCCCAAGGAACCTCGAACCCGGCCAAGGGGGCGAAGTGCGATCCTCCTCAAAAGACCTCAGACTCAAGAGCGCCTAGAGTCTCGAACTGCTTCTTGAGCCTCGGAGGCTGGTTGTCAGGGATCAGACACCCTGACACGTGTTCCCCTGACACACGTCCGTTCCCCCTCTAAGCTCGGGGGACTGTTCCTAAGCTCGGGCAGAGCCGTCTCTGAGCTACCGGCCCGGGGCACCGGGCGAACTGTTACAAGTCAGGATCCGACCAAAGGTCCCAAGAGGCCACCAAGGACACTCTTCCCCGACCCAACGGGCCGCTCCGAGCTCTTCCCCGACCTCGGACCAGCCCGATCTCGGCCTCCACCAAGGGTCGAGCATCGGGCCCTCTGCTGGCCATTAACCACGTGCCCAACGATCACGACCGCCTGAAGTGACCGCACAGGAGCAGGTGACCCCTTCCCAAGACAGCATGAAGGTCGCCAAAGTCAAAACCCTGGTCCCATCATCTAGTCGCATACAACATAAAAGTGCGCTCTCCTCAGGCAGCGCCGGGGCCGCGCATAACAACGTCATCATCTGACAGACCCATAGGGAGTAGGTGCGCTGTTTCCCAAGGAGGCGGCAACCTGCTCTGCTCGGTGAGTCTACTAACCCGGCGTGGGCAAGACCGAATAGAGACCAATCACCAAGACAAAGGCTTTCTGACGTGAGTCCCATCGTCCTCCCTGCTCCCAATTCCCAATGTAACCCGCCCCTTCCGACTATATAAGGGGGCGGTCTTCAGAGCGGGGAGGTCGGCTCCTCTCTTTGGCTACGCCTCCGCGAGCTAGTGTCTCACGTATCCAAGCCCCCAGCACTCTTTTGTAAACATCGTGCAACCATCTGCATCGAGAGAAATACAGCACCACCACTCGAACTGGAGTAGGGACGTCCGGCCCGAACCAGTATAAACCTTGTGTCCCCTGTTTGATTGGGTTGGTCCCCCATTGTGCAATACGCCCGCCAAGGATACCTCCCAGAAGAACGAAGCTCTGGGCCTCGCCCTCCGTACGATCCTCCACCCTCTTTCTTTGCAGTCGACGGTCCCGATCGTCAACAGAAACGTCTACCCAAGAGGTCACAAAGGCTACGACCACTCTAGGAGGACCACTTTAGGGAACAACCACCCTAGTGGTCCTGAAGGTCATGACCACTCTAGTGGTCACAAAGGCCACGACCACTCTAGAGGTCAGAAAGGCCACGAACACTCTAGACAAGGACATGATCACTCAGGACGGAGTCATGACCACTCTGGACATGGTCATGATCACTCAGGACATGGTCATGACCACTCTGGGGAAGGCCAAGACTTCTCAAATCAAATTGTCCATGACAAAGCAAGCTCATATCAAACTCAAATCTGAGCACCATAAGCTCAAACATAGTCAATTACTCATCACAAATATGGATAGACTGCCACATGGTCTCTCAATCTCCCCCTTGTGAGTATATTGACAAACACTGAAAATGCACAAATTTGAATTTGAAAAAGAAAGAAGAAAGCAATTTGGTTGTAAAACCACACTAATCCAGATGCAAGAGAAAGCAAAGAACATGACTAAGTTGGCAGGAAAAGATTTAGAGCAAGACTAGGAAAGAACAAGTTGTCCACAAATTCTCTAAACACCAAGAAAATCTCAGAAAGCTCAATTTTGCTCATGATCCAAAGAAAAAGACAATTTCTCAGCATGGCCATAAGGAGCAGGATGCATTGTCACATATCTCCCCAACATTTCTTCCCAATAAAGATGCCTTTTTTCATATTTCTCCCCCTTTTGTCAATATAAGCATCAAAAAGGAAAAACATGTATGCATATGATGCATCCTAAAAGAGCTTTGAGGATTATCCAAATGACCACAAAGACAAAGTATGACACCAAGCTACTCAAGTTCTGATTATGGTTAACGAAGGCATGTCCAAGTGCATATTATAATATCCTTACTAGCAAGCACAAATAAGACTATACTATTTTTGCATGATTTCAACAAGTGCAACACTTAGCATAATCTCCAAACTAGAAGTATGGCCATACAATGGATCAAATGAATAACCTAGAGACCTAGTCAACACTTTTGGGAAGCTATAAGTGCATAAAAGATCCTTCGTGCTCAATCATATTTTAATGCAAAAATTTTTAGTTTAATTATCCTAGTAAAGCGCATCCCCGACTAGGAGCTATCAACAAAGGCCTCCTAGGCATCACACTTTTTCACACACTCGATGGGGTTTAGAGAGTTTATCTTAATAAAGCACATCCTCGACTGAGAGCCATCGACAATGACCTCCTAAACTTCACCCTCCTACTCATTTTTTTTTGTTTTTATTTATTTTTTCAAGTGTGATTGACTCAAGCGATTGTCGACCATCTTAAGCATGACGCTTAAAAGAGTGGTCTTGGTCATACAAAATACATCCTAAGTTCATCCTAAGTGCAATGGGAAGCAGTCTCGTGAATGTAAAGTATTGAGATCAATCTTAGCACACACAAGTCAATATTTGATCATTTTTTAGCACTTAGATTCATGAGAAAATGAAGGATTCCAGTATGAAAAAAGCTAGCTTCACCCAAGTTGCTCTAGAGACTCTAGTAGAAATCCAAGATTTCTCAAAGCATGGTATGTGCACCTAGTGAGGAAATACAACAAGTAAAAGCTACAGGTTTCCCCAAGTTTTCATTAAACTTAAATTTTAATTTTTAGCAAGCTTAGCATGATGAAGAAAAATGAACTTAGACATGGCTAAGCTAGCAATGATCTTCAGAAAAGTAGCAAGGTGCATATCATGAATAACAGATTATTTGCATAATAAACAAAGCTCATTAAAATAGAAAATAAAGTCTATATACAATGCATGAAATAGTTTCTCAAACTCTCCCTCAACAAGTGAATAAAATTGAAGCTTAAAATTATGATTCAAATTGAGTTATTAGCAAAATTAAGTTCATAAAACTTTCAAATGAACTCAACAGAAACCAGAAACACAGAATGAGAAAAGAAAGTTAAGAAATTACAAACTGGGTGGCTATAAAGCACAGAAAAGATGATAGAACACACTATGGCTCAGACTCTATCTCTCATCTTCCCCAATGACACACTATGGCTCAGACTCTCTCTCTCATCTTCCCCAATGACTGCAATAGGAAAGCTAACTCTAAATCCCAAGCTAGGGAGTACACACAGACCTTGTCTACCCAAAGGGGCCCAACACTGCTAGGCCTACAAGACTGCGAGGGAACTCAACCTAGAGAGAAGAGAGAATAACTAATTAAGCATGATAGCAATCTATAGCATATGATGAGAGTTCCATGAAAACATGCTATAAGTTTAAGTGAAGTGATCTCAGAACTATAGATACAATACCCAAAAACACCCAGAAGATGCAAAAGAAAGGCAATGCTGGGAGTAAATATAATACATAATATACGAAACTGGCTCCCTCTTAAGTGATGCCGTAAGGGCTCACAACACCAAGCTCTCCTCTCAAGACCACAAACTTAAAGCTATCCAAAGGCTTGGTGAAAATGTCTGCTATCTGGTAGTTACTTTCCACAAACTGGAGTATTATGTAACCCTTCTCCACATGGTCTTTAAGGAAATACCAATATCTAATGTCAATAAGCTTAGTCCTGGAAAGCTGCACTGGGTTCTTGCAATGTGAATGGCAGGAGTATTGTCACAAAAAGTGGAACACTATATATATCTAACCCAAAGTCACGAAAAGTCGATCTTATCCAAAGTACCAGACTATAGTAACTAGTGGATGTAATATATTAGGCCTCAACGGTGAATTGTGGAACTCCAAACTGCTTCCTAGATGATCAAGAGACAAGAGAAGTGCTAAAAAATTTGTAAGTCCTAGAAGTGCTCTTCCTATCTATCTTACAGCCAGCAAAATTGCGTTTCAAAAGGCTATAAGGGACAAACAAGAAGAGGAAGAGTACTAAATACCATAGCCGATGGTATCTTGAAGGTACCTAAAAAAATGCTTCACCGCCTAACAGTGAGAGACACAAGGAGCTCTGAAATCGAGCGCACATACACACAGCAAAGTGCATGTCCGGCCTCGAAGCAAAGAGGTACAAGAGAAAGCCGATCATGCTCTTGAACTAGTGAAAGCAAGAGGTCGATGACTCAAAATTGGGATAAATAATTACAGATCTAGGAACCCAATACTGAGCCATACAATGAGTAGAAGTACCAGTTAAAGAAGCAAAAGGCTGAACTCTAACGTCTCTCTGATGCTCAACTCTCACAAAATCAGGAACAACACCTATAGAAGATCTAGGAGCTGAAGTTGTGTTGGCCCACCAATGACTGTGAATAGCTCCAGGACAAAAACCAGAATGAATAGCATGAAAACCAAGTCCTGTATGCTGCCCAAAAGCAGGAGACATCCTAGCCTATCTAGAAGCCGTGGGTGCCTTAGGAGCACTCTAAGCCTGGAATACCCCTAAGAACATGACCACACTCATGACGTGCAATCTTGGCATGCCTGAAGCAGCACTCAGCTAAATGTCCATCCTTTTGACAGAAGGTGCAAGAATACTTCACTTTGCTAGAGGCAGAAGCTGCAGGAGGAGCAACCTTCTTGTCAAAGATCCCATGGACAACCCCAACTGAGCGGAACACTGTGGTACTAGACCCAGGAGTAACCACGATATCTCTACCCTTGGAGGCACGCACAACGGTGGGAGGATGTGCCTGAATATGCTCTAAGTAGTCAAATCCTAGACCTTGATTGAATCTACTAATTTTGGATTGGTCTAGGATGAGATTGAGTTTTTTATTGCCTCCTACAACTTCTCAAGAGTGCTTATGAGATACTCACACTCCTGGAAGAGAGAAGCAGATGTAGAACATGGGAAGAAAATGAAGAAGAGCCAGATAAAGAAGAATGAATAGCACGTGCATTTTCTCCCTAAGAACGGCTGCCTCAATCTTGAGGGACTCACAAGATACGCACTTGGCATTTCTAATCCTAGCACTCTGGGCCTATAACTTCTTCCTAAGCTCCTCATGGATCTTGTCCATGTCCCCCTCAATCTCTGTACATCTAGCCCAAGCATCTTGTAACTTAGCTAATAGGTCATTAGCAAGTTCAGCACACTTGACATTCAAAGCATCAGTGCCAAGTTTAGTTGCCTACAGTCCTCACATGAGCTAACTGAGTCCTTAAGCAAATTGTTCAAGATCTTTATTTCTAACAGAAAGTTTTCTAAGGTGAGCGCCCATGGCATCAATTTCAGCAAGCAATTTAGGGCAGTTGTCACAAGAAGGGCAAGTATGTGCATGAAGAAAGCTAGCATCAACAGGAATAGCATTAGAAGTAATATAGCTAGCATCAGCAGGAATAGCATCAGAAGTACTATAGCTAGCATTCTTCCCTCTAAGGACCTCTACTTCAGAAAGCACATTATCATGCATGGTGCTTAGGTTCTCAAGCTCCACAAGCATGGCATCATAGAGCACACAATCATCGTCACGGGAGGAAGATCTAAGTGAAGCTATCTCCTGTGACATGTCATCTACCTTGTTCTCTAGCTTCGAACATCTAGCCCTAGCTCTAGTATGGAATCTTCCTAGCTTATAGAATGTATCATTAAGCTTGTCATAGGAAGATACCTCATCTGACTCGCTGTAGAGCTCAGTGTCGTTGATGCTGTTCTCATCGGCCATGAAGCACATGCCGGGGAAGTCATCGCCACCCTTGACCTTCTCTTGTGGATTATCCTCTCCTTTGTCATTGCTCCAAGTCTCAGTGTCGGAGAGGGAGAGGTTGTAAAGTGTGGTGAGGATGCGGTGGAAGAGCTTCTTATTTTTGGAGAAGTTGCGGTACTTCTTCTCACACGCGGGATCCCGAGCTGGAGCCTTTTTCCAAGTCAAAAAGTCCTAGGGAGTGATGTATGACTTCATCCTAGATTTCCACAAAAGATAATCCACCACAGAGAATATTGGAGGCTTGGTGGAATACTTGTTAGTCACCCTGGCTCTTGAGACCGATCAAGATCTAGAAATAGCAAAACCTACTATAATACCAATTGAAGGACTAAAAAGGCGACTAGTGAGGGTGAATAGGAGCCAAATAAAATTTCCCTCCAAAAATTTCAAGCCTTCTTTCTAAAAGAGCTAACTGAAAGACTCAACTAGGACAGTACTGGATAAAAGAGCATTCAAGCCACTTTTCTAAAAGAGCCAATTAAAGGGCTCAGCCAGGCCAGCACTGGGCAAACGTGTTGTGCTCCTGGGTAATAGTAAAATAAGCACGATTTCAAAAATAAAAATCGAGATAACTTTTGATCGGCTGATTCAAATCCTGTGAAAGCTTGCATTCACCTTTCTATAGATATCAGGAAATTATTCCAACCTTCAATCGCAAGGATTGATGTCAAAGTTCTGACCTTTTTCAGTTTGAAGGAAGAATGCACCAAGATGAGGTAAAACCCACCTACTTCACCCTGAGTTTGCTCGTGGGGATTTTGATGATCTTAGATGATCTCTCACATGTCACAGCAAGCAAGAACCCCAAGGAAACACCCCTAAAATGAGTCAAGAAAAGATCTGCTGGTTTCACGAGAAGAATATGAGATCTTGTTCAAAGCTTAGCTAGATGATTGGGATATGATCTGCAGAACATTCATTCATCAATCATTCATCCTTGACAGCACAAGATCAAGAGAGAAAGATACCAAAAAGAGATCAAAGACTCAAAAGAAGGGAGATCAAAAACTTGAGCAAATGTAAGTTCTACTGGATTTTGTTGGGTTGGAACATATTTTTGATGAACTCCTCAACCTCTTATGCATCCTAGATCTAGTAGAGACAGAGCAAGTCGAAGGAGGTGAAGCACAACCCAAGTTGCATAAAAGAACCAAGCAAAAATGCAAGAACAGAATTAAATTTCAGATATAGATGAACTTGGATCTTACATTACTTAGAGAGGGATGGTTACAAAGCCACACCTCCAGGTGGGCAAAGCTCGACAAAGCATAAAGAAACCAAAGAATCCTTCTCTAAGTCTTGGTTGTGACCTTGGTTCCAACCAAGGTACTGGAGACATCCCTCTACCGCTCCATTTATTGCATAGCTGAGTCAATCTCCACCCTTAGATGACTTCCTTTCCCATAAGGAACCTCATCGAGGGCTGGAATTAACTAACTCACTCATACATAGGCTGACCTGAAACCCAACAACATCACGGGTTTTGACCATACCCTTTAACACTAACTTAGCCTCTATTCCACCCACGAATACTTGATCTAATGATCCTCCTTCGCTTAAGTAGGGCTCTAGTTAGCATCACATCCATCCACTTAAAGCATCACCCATGCTTCGTCACCTTCCATGTGGCACTAATGACTTGCCACCAAGCCTCTCACATGTTTGGACTCTTCCGAACCGTTCTCGCATGCAAATGAGCCCAAATCACTTGGAATGCCATATGTCCTTGTCTGTTTCACCTTGACGGATTCGGCTTCCTTGACTGATCTAGACCTCAACACCTCCCTGAGCTGAGTCCAGGTCCACCTTGCCTTTGCCCACCATGTCCATCACCAATGCTTCACGCTCTGGCTCCTTGTCTCCCTGGCTTGCAACCACTTCCCAGTCTCAATCATCTTTCGGTGTCCCTTGACCGTTCTGGACCTCAGCTCTTCTAGCCTAGTCCCGGTCCTGCCTTTGCCTCACCATGACCTAGCCCTAGAGTCCTGCAACCAACATAGACAAGCAAATCATCACCTAGCGTTGTTCCAGAATAACATGCATCAGAAACCAGACAAAGATCAGTGATCAATCAAACATCAAAAGAGCCCACCTAGGATCAATTAGACCATGGCCACCTTGGTCCACGATGTAAGGACCAAGTTGGCCTAGAGGGGGGGTGAATAGGCAACTTTAAAACTTTTAATTATTACGAAAAACTTTTCTCAATAAATTAGAAACGGAAGCAATTAGTACAAAAGTCCAGCACAACACTTGTTCAAGAAAACTTTGTACGGAAAGGAATTTCGAATGAGAAACAATATGAGAATAATAAGCAATGATAAACAAAAAAAACAGGAGAACTCAAAGATTTTCCACCGAGGTTCAGAGATCACTCCTACGTCCCCGTTAGAGCACTTCGTCAGAAGTATTACTCCACCAAACAGCCAATCTCAATGGCTTTTGGTTTTTCACTATCTTGACTCTTTCACTACTCCAGTGAGGTGAGTCTCAACCTTTCACAGTAATGGTGGCCCTACACAATCTCTGTTGGATAGGTAGCACCAACAACTTCTCCAACCGTCTAGGAACAGCTAGTTCCAAGAGTAATAGACTATCCACAAGCCCTGTCTCTTGGTTCAGTAGCTGGATGCAACTAAACTTAGCTTGGAGCAGTACTCTAGATGTTCAGAATGAATGTTTGCGATTTTCTGAGTTGAAGCTCAAATTCTTGATGAAAATGGAGCTCAGGAATTCTAAAGATCAAGAGTTGTATATGGTTTGAATGATGTCAAAGATGGTCAGGATATCAAAGATGTGAATGTGCAAAACTCTATATATTTTATGAACCCAAGCATTCTATATATAGATCCTGAACAGAGATAACCGTTACACCTGTCATTTGCCCGTTGGGGGTTGGTAGGATAGATGGGGTAGGTCAACTACTGCCCTTTTTATAAGAATTTTAAGGTATATGAGTCATAAGTCAAAGTATACACACACGCAAGACCGAAAATATTGTTCTGCTCAGAATGACCCACTTACGCCAGACCGAAAATATTGGTCCGTCGTACACATCCATTTGTTTGATCTTGATATCAGAAAGACAATGCTTGCGTCGGACCCAAAAAGCTGGTCCAATGTACACATGTTTTTGTTTCTTTTGAGTACCAGCAAATAACGTTTGCGCCGGACCGAAAAAGTTGGTCCGGCGTACATGGTCATCAAATCTTAATAGTACGGTGATTTTAACTATATGACTTGAATCAACTCCCAAGCCAAAAACTAGAAAAACAACTTGCCTTGATCATCAAATCTGATTATTTTTGGTTTTCACTGAATATCCTTTTTAGTCATCAACACCAAAACCTATATGATAACCATAATTTATACAAATAGGGAGCCTAGATGCTCTCAATCTCCCCCTTTTTGGTGATTGATGACGATATCTTTGATGTTTTGCTCAGAGCTATAAAAGGATTACTTCTTCTGCAGATAAAGGTTAGTCTGATAGAACAAATAACTCAAGTATTTTATACTCCCCCTAAATGAATGCATGAGATGAATTTTAATTGAACACAACAAACTCTTTTCAAGAAAAGCAAGTGTGCATTAAAGCAAAGTCCATAAAAGACTTGAATTTCTATATAACAAACTCTTTAGATAACAAGCTTTAGATTACTAAGATAGGGGGCTCTACAAAGAGAATACTTCTAATCTTAACTCTCTTAAACTTAAACTAAATATATACTATTCTTCTCCCCCTTTGGCATCAATAACCAAAAAGGTTACGTCTTGCGTTTTGAGAAAGTCCTTTTCAGCATGCTTGTCATCCTGGAACTTGTGCTTCTTCTTGGAGGAGAAGGAGATGATTGCTCTTGGTCTTTGTCAGAGTGTGGAGTGGCCTTGGTTTGATCATGCCAGCTAGGATAATCAAGATCACCAGGCTGAGGATTGAATGTGCGTTCACTGAAATCATGCTGGACATCTCTGATCAGCTCTTGAGTTTCTTCAGACTTATCCAACAAGATTTATGCAAGTTGTTCCTGATTAGACACCAGGTTATTTCTAGCATCTTTAGAGTAATCTCGAAGATAATCAAGCATATCCCCTTGCCAATCCAAACAACTGCCAGACTTCTCAAAGTTCTTGTACACAGTTTGAGAAAACTTGTCAATCTTTACATCTTGAGCATTTTGCTTTTTGTTCAGATCATACATTCTGTCCTTGATCACCAGTTCCTCAGTCTTGATCTCACCTAACCACTTCCTCATATCCCATTGATTTCCTCTGATCATGTCAAACCTTTTATAGGTTTCATCTCTGAGATTTGCTTGGTCTTGGTAGATCTTTTGCAATAATTCTTGCTGTTGTTGGATGGCTGTCATCTGTTCATTATGTCTCTGTGCTGCCAACCTTCTTTCTTCTCAAAGCTTTATTGTGCATGTCTGAGGTCAGTGTTGTATTGTTGCTCAAAAGAAGTGAACCAACCAGGCTGAGAATCCCACTAAGATGGTTGTTGACCAAAATCATGAGTGGACTTGGGTTCAGCAAACTGAGAATAGTGAGAGTCCTCATCTGAGTGCTGAGAAAATGTTGGCATATGACCTTGAGGTGGCCTAGAACCACATGCTTCATGTTCACGGGCTGCTAATGGAAATCTTTGACCCTCCATGAACCTAGCTGCAGCTGCTAGTTCTTGTAATTTGTGCACTTCCTCATCTTCATGATGAGACTCTAAGCTAACATGGATTTCAGTATGTTCAGATTGTCTAAACATTTGCTGACTATGATGTTTAGAGCTATAGTTCAGAATCTCTGTAGGAGTATGTGGAAAGTTAGGAGCTGGAAAAATGTATTCCTGAATATGATAGCTGCGACTTGGAGCTCCACCATCATCATCTGAATTTCCATGTATCTCAGTGCCTTCTTGAGCACTTGGCTCATGAATTACTGGTAATGGAGTAGAAAGTCTAGCTGGCCTTTCATCTTGAGCAACTAGCTTGGGCATTTTGTATTGCTTTGGTATAGAGTTGAAATCCTTGTCCATCTCAAGCCGTGAGATGATACCTTGAGCCAGTAACATCTGAGTGATTTGCATGGCAAAAGGTAGAGGGCTGCCCATTTTTCTGTAAATAGCTTCTTCCATCTCTCCAAAAATATAGTCTGTCAGATCAATGGGTTGTCTTGACAGAATTAGATGCAGCAGCCAAGCAAGACATGGAGTTGCTCCCTCCTTGTAGCCAGATTTAGGGTAAATTGTGTGTCTGAGAATCAAGAGCAGAGCCTTGGCCTCGGCAGCTAAACAATGAACCCTATTAGCATTAAAACCAGCCTCATGGATATCTCTGTAGATGTGATCAGATACTTGCAAGTCAGGCATGTCACCAATCTGCCTCCATCTATTTCCAGGAAACATCCTATCATGAATCCTAGTTCTGTTTAGCAAGGAACTTGAGGCTCCAATAGCTGCTTCAAACTGAGGTGGTCTCACTTTTCTCTTATTTCCATCAATAGGAAACAGAATATAGTGTCTATTCTTGTTCATTAACAAGGATGCATAGAATTCCATAATTCTGTTTTCATTCCAGGCTGGCCAAGCAGAAGACATAAGGGCAGCAAGGCCTGGAATTGATCTAACACAATCTAGCATTCTATTTGATTCTAGAACTGAGCTATTCTGGTTCCAATCAACATATTGATGCTTGCATAGAGCTAACAGGAGTTTACCATTCCTATTTTTCCTGTTTTTGTAGCCCATATATATATTTCTTTGGTATGTGGTGATGAATTGCTCATTAAAGGAAGGTCTATCAAAAGGAAACCAGATCCTTTCAGGCACCAATCTAGCAGCTCTTAGTTTCTTCCCACCTAGAACAGCTAGCTCATGCCCACAAATCATGTCAATTTCACCACTAAGCTCTATTTCTTCATCAGAGGATATGTTTGCACTTGGTTGATAATCACAGTCATATGAAGAAGAGGTTGAATCATGTTGCACTGGTTGCTTTCCTCTTTTTGATGGTTTAGTAGTTACTTTCTTTACTACACCACTAGACTGCTGGGTTTGACTAGATCTGTCTGTTTTGGCTTTCTTTTTCCCTTTGACTTTATCAGCAATTTTTCCAAAAAGACCTCTTTTGTCTGGATTTTGGGAACTCATCTTGACTAAGGCTTCTTTATCAAGCAATAAAACTGAGCTGATTTGGTTGACGGACAAGCAGGCTGTTTGCAGACAATGCAAAATGCAAGAACTGAAGAACACCCTAAAGAACAAGGAGAAGACCTTAAGAGACGATTTTTAACTTAGGGTTTCAGTCTAAGCAAAGATAGATATAAAGATTGAAGAACTTACAGAACCCTAGACGTAATGCCTTGCCATGAGCACGTAGAGACACCGTTGTCAATCACCCAGTCAGGATGAGCTTCGGTGAGCAGAGGGTTTTTGTGATCAAGAACAGTCTTGCGAGAAGATTTGTGGATCAAAGAGGTTTGAGAGGCTTCTGAAGAAGATAAGCTATAAGTAGCACACAATGCGAGGAGTAGAATAAGGAAGTTATTGCAGTCGTTTTGAGTACGGACAACATATGGGGAAAGAGATGCCTGCAACTACCCGGTTTTGATGGAAGTCTCTTTATGGTGGGGTCAAAAAACAGAGAATCCAAGGAACAAGGTTACCAGATTCGGATAGGTTTAGCAAAGATAAGTCCTAAAAATAGGAAAGATTTTGATGAAAATAGCAAGGGTAAGATCTTTTAGAGTTTTGAGATGAACACGGTTTGAAAAAGAGCTTAGAAAACAGAGTTATTGTCGAACAGGCCTCAGACAGCTTTTTCAGTTAAATCTGAATGCCCTTTATCTACGCCGGACTGATTCTTGATGGTTTTTCATCTGCGCCAGACCGTGTCCGTATAAGACACACTTGGTCCGCCGTAGTTGGAAAACTCTCGGTTAGGTTCAGCAGTCCGAGATATTTGAAAATACAAATATAACTAATTATTTAAAGATTTTCTGAGATCTCTCTTTTAATAATAACACACAAATTTTTAGAGGGATCTTAGAATAATCTTAATATATGGTTTAATCAACCAATAAATTTAGGAGACGTTGAATTTCAAATGGAAATGTATGAGCCCTAATTTTCATAAGAGCATGACTATGATTAACTTCAAGCTCAAGAAAAGAGAACTCATGTGCTGAGTAATTTAGTTTTTCAAGAATTCTTATTTACATAAGTATTTTTCTTCTTACCAAACCTAATTATTGTGTTTTTAGGAAAGTGTAGTATTATACTAGAGAAAGAGAAGGCTTTCAGCAGCAGTTTTGTGACTATTAGTTTTTCAAGTGAACCTATTTAATTTTATAATATAGCTTTAATATTATTTAGCACTAGTAATTTTTTTTGATCATACAAGGGTAGCAAGATATGCATGACAGGCAAACTTGACTCCCCCTAAGTGTGATATTTGAAAGAATCAAACAATGTTTGAAGAAGCAAGAATATTTAGTTCATTTCTTAATTTTGGAAATCTGGCCTGATCAAGTGGTTTAGTGAAAATATCAGCCAATTGATCCTCAGTCCTTACATGACTAAGCATAATATCATTTTTAGCAACATGATCACGTATGAAGTGATGTCTTACTTCAATATGCTTAGTTCCGGAGTGCTGGACCAGATTGTTGGCTATTTTCATTGCACTTTCATTATCACATAACAGAGGCACACTTTCAAACTTAATACCATAGTCCAAAAAGGTTTGTTTAATAAAAAGAATTTGGGCACAACAACTGCTGCGAAGAACATATTCACTTCATCGCTTAACGATGCTCTCAAATTTTGTTTCTTTGAACACCAAGACACTAAAGATCTTCCAAGTAAATGACAACCCCCAGAGGTGCTTTTTCGATCAACTTTGCAACCGGCATAATCAGAATCTGAGTAGCCAAGAAGTTCAAAAGAAGCACCTTTTGGGTACCATAAGCCAAAACAAGGAGTATGCTTTAAGTATCTGAAAATCCTTTTTACTGCACTAAGATGTACTTCTTTAGGTGCAGCTTGAAATCTAACACACATGCATACACTAAACATGATATCTGGCCTAGATGCTGTCAAATAAAGTAAAGAACCTATCATGAATCTATATAACTTTTGATCAATGGACTTACCTCCCACATCTTGATCAAGGTGTGTATTGGTTACCATAGGAGTTTTAAGAGGCTTGCATTCTTCCAGATTAAAGCGTTTGAGAAGGTCTTTAGTATACTTTTCTTGTGAGATGAAAGTCCCTTCCTTCAATTGCTTGACTTGAAATCCCAAAAAGAATGTAAGCTCTCCCATCATTGACATTTCAAATTCTTTAGCCATTTGATTACTGGATTCTTTGCATAGAGACAGATTAGTACTTCCAAAGATAATATCATCAACGTATATTTGGCAAATCATTAATGTACCATTGAAGTCCTTTAGAAATAATGCTGGATCAACCTTCCCAATTTTAAAATTCTTTTCTAGTAAAGAGTCTCTAAGGCGCTCATACCATGCCCTAGGGGCTTGTTTCAAACCATATAGTGCCTTAGATAACTTGTATACACATTTGGGAAATTTCATATGTTCAAAACCAGGAGGTTGTTCAACATTGACAGTTTCTTCAATGATACCATTAAGAAAAGCACTTTTAATGTCCATTTGAAAAAGAGTAATATTGAAATGACATGCAAAGGCTAGAAGGAACCGTATGGCTTCAAGTCGAGCTACAGGTGCATAAGTTTCTCCATAATCCAAGCCTTCAACTTGAGAGTATCCTTGAGCCACTAGCCTTGCTTTATTTCGTGTGACCACACCATTTTCATCTTGTTTATTTCTGAAAACCCACTTTGTTCCAATGATATTGTGATATGAGGGTCTTTCTACTAAGCTCCAGACTTTGTTTCTTTCAAAATTGTTGAGCTCTTCTTCTATTGCCACAATCCAATCAGCATCCTTCAAAGCTTCATCTATATTTCTGGGCTCAATAAATGAAACAAAAGAATAATGTTCACAAAATGATGCTTGTTTAGAACGAGTTTGAACACCCTTACTAAATTCACCAATGATTTGATCTACAGGATGGTCCTTTGTTATGGTGTGATGGCTCTTTATGAAGTTCAGCCCTTCATCCTTCTTTTCATCATCTTCAAATTGTGATCCATCTTGAGGTATTGTGGACATTTGTGGTAGATCATCTTTATCCTCCTTGGGCTTGATTTCACCAATTTCCATTTTCTTCATAGATTCTTTTAGGGCTTCTTCACCTACATCAGCTAGATTCTCATGCTCACCTTGTGAGCCATTAGATTCATCAAATTTAACATCATAGGTTTCTTCTACTAGCCTGGTTGTATTATTGAACACTCTATAAGCTTTAGATTTAGAAGAATAACCTAGCATGATACATGTGTCACATCTCTTTTGAAATTTTCCTAAGTGTGTTCTCTTTTTATAGATATATACCTTGCATCCAAACACACGAAAGTATGAGATATTAAGTTTTCTTCCTACCAGAAGCTCATATGAGGTTTTCTTGAGAAGTCGGTGAAGATAGAGCCTGTTGATTGCATGACATGCAGTATTGATAGCTTCAGCCCAGAAAGCATCAGAAGTATTATATTCATCCAACATTGTCCTTGCCATTTCTATGAGAGTTCTATTTTTTCTTTCAACCACACAATTATGTTGAGGAGTGTATGTGGCTGAAAGCTCATGCTTTATACCTAACTCATCACAGTATTCAATAATGTTAGTATTGACAAATTCAGATCCATTGTCACTCCTGATCTTCTTAATGGGACAGTCAAATTCATTTTGAGCTCTTTTTGCAAAACTTTTAACTATTCTTCCAACTTCACTTTTATTTGACAAAAAGAATACCCATGTGAATCTAGAGAAATCATCCACAATTACAAGACAGTATGAATTGCCACCTATACTTGCATATGAGGTAGGACCAAAAACATCCATATGCAAAAGTTCTAGAGGTCTAGTAGTGGACATAATATTTTTAGTAGGATGAAAGTTAGCTACTTGCTTGCCTAGTTTATCCTTTTTAAATTTAACATCTTTTAGGCCCACTACTAGCTCATTTTTGAAAAGCTTTTTAAGATTAGACATACCTACATGCCCAAGTCTTCTGTGCCAAAGCCAACCATGTGAAACTCTAGCAAGCAGACAAGTTGAGATGCATGAGGAATTAGAGTTAAAGTCAATAAGGTAGAGATTTTGAAATCTGAAACCTTTAAAAATAAGCTTCTCATTTTTGTCAAGAACTGTTACTCCATCACTTGAAAAAATACAGTGAAAACCCAGATCACAGAGTTGAGCAACAGACAAAAGATTGAAATTTAAAAAATCAACAAGTAATACATTTTCAATAGAGTGGTCATTTGAGATAGCTATTTTACCATTTCCCTTTACCTTTCTTTTACTGTTATCTCCAAAAGTGATTTTGTGACTTGAATCTTTTTCCTTTTCAAATGAACTGAACATTCTTGAGGTGCCGGTCATGTGTTGTGTGCAGCCACTGTCGATAACCCAGTGCTGACCGCCACTCTTGTAATTTACCTAAAAGAATGTTAATTTCTTGATTTTAGGTACCCAAATACTTTTAGGTCCATTAGTGTTAGTCTGAACAACTTTGGGGCCAATTGGATTAGTAAGGACATAGGCACCCAAATAGCTTTAAGATTTTTATGCAGATTAGAGGGGCTAACATATTTGACTATTCATTTTACCCCTAAAATCCTTAAACAACATATAATGTGCATCAACCATGCATCTTCTGTTAACCTTAGCATATGAAGCAGAGGCAAACTTGCAATTTATAGAAGCACGATTGTAGTTATGACAATAATAGCATTGAGTCCTACTCTTGACAAAGTTTATCTTGAGTTTTGGCTATTTATTCCTTTTGGGCATAGACTTGGCTCTATAACCTAATCCCTTTCTACCCAGAACAACCTTTTGCTCAACAAGAATTTTATCAAGAGTAGCACTACCAAGGAAGCATTTTTCTAATCCTTTGTCAAATTTTGCTACCTTGGATTTCAGCTCATTGTTTTCAGTCATGAGTTCTTTAGCATACTAGCATTTTTGCAATTTTTACTACATATGCTAGGTGAGCTGGGAATAATCATTTCATCAGATAGCAAATCACAGTTAATTGAAATATTGCAAGATGAAACAACTTTTGATTTGCTAGTTTGCATTTCATTGTCAATTTCTAGCTCATAGTATTTATCAAGCAATTCATCATGATCTTTAACTAGTTGTATATGTGTATTTTTCAAAGAATCATGGGAATTAATAAGAAGAATATGATCGGAATTTAGTACAGAATGAGCATGTGAAAGTTTTTCATGTTTATCTATAAGCTCAGTCTGACTAATTTGTAGCACATCATATTTTTCATGCATGATTTTGATGTCAAATTCAAGAGTATCAACTTTATTTATCAAATTAATATTATTTTTCTTAAGATCTTTGTCTTTAGCAGATTTAACATATAAAGCATTATTAAGTTCTTTAATAATCTCTACAAGCTCTTCATACGAAGGTGAATCATTTACCTTATCTTCATCATTTTGGGCCATTAGGCACAGAGGTAAGGAAGCTGAAGGCGAAGGTGGTGTAGATTCATCCAGAGAAAGCCCTGCTAGTCCCTTGGGCCTTGGCTCTTCTTCATCTGAGGAGGAGGAGGATTCTTCACTTGAATTTTCTTCATTAGTGATCCATTCACTAATGTGTGCCTCCTTCTTCCCTTTCCTCCAATATTTCTTGGAGTAGCTCTTCTTGTGATAACTTCTTTTATAGCTTCCCTGAGCTTTTTCTTCATCATTGTCATCTTCGTTTTTGCTCTTGCCCTTTTTGTTGCTTTTGTTAGGGCAGCGGGCAGCTATGTGTCCTTTCTCATTACACTCAAAGCAGACAATGTTAGAGAAAGGGTTTCTTTTTAAGAAGTGGTTAGAAGATTTACCTTTGGCATTTACCCTTCTCATGATTTTGTTTGCTGATCTCATGAGTAATGCCAATTTTCTTACATCTTCATCCTCTTCGTAGCATGTATCTTCTTCTTCTTCATCATCATCAGAAGAATCTTGAACCTTTTATTTGGCCTTGAGAGTAATAGATTTCTTCTTGATTTCAACTTCATCACCCAAGGTAAGCTCATGAGCTGATATCTTGCCCAATAGTTCAGTGGGTGTGAACTTCTTCAGATAACTACTATTGGATAGATAAGTGATTAGGCTGTGATAGGCTCTAGGTAGAACCCTGATCATTTTCCTGCATACGTCAACATCATCAATTTTAGTTCCTAGACCTTTAAGCTCATTTATAATGGGGTTTAATCTAGAGAACATATCATTAGCATTTTCATGAGGGAGCATTTTGAACTGATCAAATTTTTCTCTGACAACAAAATAATTTTCCTCTTTTACATCAGAGGTACCTTCATGAATTTCTTGAAGAGTCGTCCATATATCATAGGCAGTTGACAAATTACTGACTCTATCAAAAACTTCGACACTGAGGCATGAAAAGATAGCATTTCTAGCCTGAGCATCAAATTGCAAATTCCTTATCTCTCCAGGTGTAGGTTCTGAGGATGAGGATTGCCCTTCTGGTATGACCCGTGGAGGCAAAGGTCTTTCTGTGACCCTCCACACATCATAACTTACAGCCTCAAAATAACACCTCATTCTAATTTTCCAATAAGCATAATTTGTGCCATCAAAAACAGGAACCCTTCCTACACTTACTGTAGCTGATCCTATTCCCTCGGCCATTTTACCCAAGTTGTTAAGCTTTAATTGGGTAGCCTTGCTCTGATACCACTTGTAAGGACCAAGTTGGCCTAGAGGGGGGTGAATAGGCAACTTTAAAACTTTTAATTATTACGAAAAACTTTTCTCAATAAAATTAGAAACGAAAGCAATTAGTATAAAAGTCCAGCACAACACTTGTTCAAGAAAACTTTGTAAGGAAGGGAATTTCGAATGAGAAACAATAAGAGAATAATAAGCAATGATAAACAAAGAAAAACAGGAGAACTCAAAGATTTTCCACCGAGGTTCAGAGATCACTCCTACGTCCCCGTTAGAGCACTTCGTCAGAAGTATTGCTCCACCAAACAGCCAATCTCAATGGCTTTTGGTTTTTCACTATCTTGACTCTTTCACTACTCCAGTGAGGTGAGTCTCAACCTTTCACAGTAATGGTGGCCCTCCACAATCTCTATTGGATAGGTCGCACCAACAACTTCTCCAACCGTCTAGGAACAGCTAGTTCCAAGAGTAATAGACTATCCACAAGCCCTGTCTCTTGGTTCAGTAGCTGGATGCAACCTAAACTTAGCATGGAGCAAGTACTCTAGATGTTCAAAATGAATGTTTGCGATTTTCTGAGTTGAAGCTCAAACTCTTGATGGAAATGGAGCTTAGGAATTCTAAAGATCAAGAGTTGTATATGGTTTGAATGATGTCAAAGATGGTCAGGATATCAAAGATGTGAATGTGCAAAACTCTATATATTTTGTGAACCCAGGCATTCTATATATAGATCCTGAACAGAGATAACCGTTACACCTGCCATTTGCCCATTGGGGGTTGGTAGGATAGATGGGGTAGGTCAACTTTTGCCCTTTTTATAAGAATTTTAAGGTATATGAGTCATAAGTCAAAGTATACACACACGCCGGACCGAAAATTTTGGTCCGGGGTATATAGGATTGGAAAGCATTGTTGTGCTCAGAATGACCTACTTACGCCGGACCGAAAATATTGGTCCGTCGTACACATCCATTTGTTTGATCTTGATATCAGAAAGACAATGCTTGCGCCGGACCCAAAAAGCTGGTCCGACGTACACATGTTTTTGTTTCTTTTGAGTACCAGCAAATAACGTTTGCGCCGGACTGAAAAAGTTGGTCCGACGTACATGGGAAAATGGCTAGTTTTATCCGAGTGAGGTTTGTTTGCGCCGGACCGAAAAAGTTTGTCCGACGTACACAAGGAATTTTGGTCTGCATCAGAATTTATATTTCTGGTTAAAATAAATTTTAACACAGACTAGAATTTTATTTAGAGTGAAAATATAACTTATGCCGGACTAATTTTAAGAAAGAATTTAGATTGGTCCAACGAACATAGTGTTAGTGTTATGCCCTTGAGGCAATCATTTAGATGATTGTAACATGACTATGTTTATGAATAATATTATGATTATTGGTCCAATGAATGTATATCATTGTATTGATCAACAAGTATGTGACTTGCTTATGAAACTCTTTACTTAATGATGAAATTCGATAAATATCTCTGATCGGATTTCATCGTATAGGACAACGATGAATAGATCAGCACATGTAGTGATCGATGATCATGCTTCATAGATCATGGGATATGGAGATATCATCTATACATTGTGGACGCATGTTGAAGAACATGGGTTAGATAGACCCGCAACGGGACACTGCGAGAAAGTTTCATTCTTATGTGTCATCAGTGTATCTCATACCTAGTAGATGTATGATCCTTAGACTTGAGATTGTCATATTCCCTACATGTGTAATAGTTTTCCTTGGGGCTATCAAACACTACTTCCTAACCGGATAGTTATAAAGGTAGCTTTCATGTTTACTATGAAACGTGCAGAGGGAAGTGAGCAATCAAGATGGAATTTGCCACTCCAATGAAACGGAGATATATGACAAGGCCACTCGTGTGATATGATTAAGGAAGTGCATGGCCATGCCGTGATTGAGGAGTCAATCACAACTTATTAATATATCACGGATACGAGAGATGGATTAAATCATCAAAGGATGGCATGCTTCTCGCCTTGAGATCAATCTTCATATACTTGGCAAAGGGATTATTGCATGAGTACTTTTGATAGGTTCTGTCCGATTTGATCATAGTATGTTTGGGAGTTGGCATACTTTGCAAGAAGCTGCTACCAACTATTGGATTGAAAAGGAGTTTTCGAATCCATGTCCAAACGTCACGTGAACCTGCAGGTCACACACTTAATGGGCTGGGACGCATTAATTTGGATTGGATCCGTAATTAATGAACCTCGTGGGCTTAGCACGCTGATGGGCGCAGGGTGTGCTTTCCCACGGTTTAGGAGTGATTCACTCGAAACCCTAGCCTACTCCTCTCGCTGCCCCTGCCGAGCGACCAGGTGCTTGCACACCGACGCACGGCGTTCCATCTCTGGACGTGTGGACTACCGCGGTGACGCTGCTGCGATCAAGCGGCGTGGGAGGACGATCCACGGCGGCGAGGACGATCCACTACATCGACGCAACGATCGCGGCGGGGACGATCCACTACATCGACGCGCGAAGGATTCCAGCTAATCGCGTCTAGTGGTAATCTTATCTATGATCCCCTTCTTGCGAGTAGCTTTCTGGTTACGTGGTAGAATTTTTTTTGTGCTAGCGTAGCATACCGCGTTCCTCTTCACATAGTTATACTTGGTTGAGAAAGAATCAAAAGAGAATTTATAACGTCGTACCATCAAAAATCGATCCGGCGTACATGAAGTACGCTCGGTGAAGGAAACTCTCAGCGCCGGACAGAAAATATCGGTCCGGCGTACATGGTGTATGCTCGGTTAGAACTTAGGATCTTTGAGCACCTGAATAATATGAAGTTTGGTCCAGAGAGAATTGTTTTGGCTAACAAGATAAAGCTCTGGATTTTTTGAGTAAGAAACATGACAAGTACTTTGCTCCAAGTAATTTTAGTGATTTTGCATATGAACCAAGATTTTTTCTTATGCATAATCCCTCTTAATAGTACGGTGATTTTAACTATTTGACTTGAATCAACTCCCAAGCCAAAAACTAGAAAAACAACTTAGCCTTGATCGTCAAATCTGACTATTTTTGGTTTTCACTGAGTATCCTTTTTAGTCATCAACACCAAAACCTATATGATAAGCATAATTTATACAAATAGGGGGCCTAGATGCTCTCACACGACCACTCTTTAAGTCATGACCTCCCTAGGCCGTGACCCCTCAAAGCCAAAAACCACTCTTGGCTGTGATATCCCAAAGCTAAAAACCAATCTTGGTAGAGACCACTTTAGTCCATGACCACTCTAGTCTATGACCACTCTTGGCTGTGATCTCCTAAAATCAAAGACCACTCTTGGTAGAGATCACTTTAGTCCATGACCAATCTGGTCCATAACTACTCTTGTCCATGACCACTCTTAGCTGTGATCTCCCAAAGTAAAGACCACTCTTGTTAGTGACCACTCAAAGCCGCTCTTGACGGTGACCACTCAAAGCCAATCTTAGCTATGACCACTCCCTTAGAGGTCACGACCACTTCCTCAGTGGTCAAGACCACTCTAGACCACTTTTGCAGAGGTCACAACCACTTCCCTAGTGGTTTTTAGAGGTTAAGACCACTCCCACAGTTGTCTAGACTACTCCATCAGAAGTCACGACCACTTTCTAAGTTGTCCTTAGAGGTCAAGACCACTCCATCAGATATCACGACCACTTCTCTAGTGGTTCTTAGAGGTCAAGATGTAGGATCAAGGATAACCGACTAGAGGGGGGGTGAATAGGAGGTTTCTAAATTTTTTGGCACTATTTAGAAATTACGAATCACACCAAGATATAGAGATACAAAATATAAATTCACACTAAATTTCTCTAGCAAACACTTGAGATACTATGTCAAATTTAGTGTAGCAAATATATTAGTGATCACAAAGACTATCAAGAATATGCTATCAATGAAATAGATTCTCAACAAAAAGGAATACCAATCACAAATAAATATGAGAAAAGAATTTTAACCCGTGGTCTTGGAGACTTGTCGGTCTCCCCTACTCCACGTTGAGGTGACTTGAATCACTTCAAGCCAGCTCCACTCGCACGAGCCTTCCTCGATCACTAAGGTAGTTCTTCCCCGCTCCGGGTAGGTGAACTCCGGCCTTCACAACTTGCCGGGCTTCTCACAATTTCCGTTGAGAAGCTCACCGTGCACGATGCCACCAAGGCGTTTAGGAGGCGGCAACCTCAGAGTAATAAACCTTGACGCTTGCTTGAGGTCAAATATCGGTGTCTAAAGGCTCAAACACGAAATGCAATACTCAATCTTGCTTCTCACACTCACAAATAGAGATTGAATGCACACAAGAGTGGAGAACACTTAATAGAGCTCAAATATCATCAATGAGAACCAAGAGATGCTCTAGAATGCAGGTGGGGAGGTATTTATAGCCTCCACCAAACTTTCTAGCCGTTGGAGCTCGAAATGGGCAAAAGTCTGTTTTTCCGGTGCTACCGCCCATGTAGGACCGGTAGCATCGAGCTCCATTTCAACGGCTAGAACAGTGCATTTAATGCACTTGCTAGAGACCGTTGCTCAGGGTCCGGTGCTACCGCCCAACTAGGACCGGTAGAACTGGGCCCCTTTTCATTTTGATTCTTCAAAAAGTGACCTCTCTGGATTTAAGCAACGGGCTAAGGGCCGGTGCTACCGCTGGTCCGGTAGCACCGGACTACCATGGGCGGTAGCACCGGGCTACAAACAAGCCAAAAACACACCCCTCTGTAATTTTTACACCGGGATAATGTCCGGTGCTACCGAAGGTCCGGTAGCACCGGGATAGTAAAAACGCCCAAAAATCCCTTCTCTGGAATTTCCACACCGGGTTAATATCCGTTGCTACCGATAGTCCGGTAGCACCGGGCTACCAAAAACAAGAAAAAAGCTTCTCTGGAATTTTTACACCGCCCTACTGGGCCGGTGCTACCGCGCACCCGGTAGCACCGTGCTGCCATGGGCGGTAGAATCGGATTTCCAGAGACTTGATTAGTTTAAAAATATTTTCTATTTAGGAACTTATATATCATCAAGCAACCATTTGAAAATGTAATTTGAGCCTTTAAACCCTAAATGACATCAAGATAAGTGTCAAAATCCCTCTTTATAGTACGGCCCTAATTCTAGCAAGCCGATCTTTCTTCCAAACTCCAAGATCGACAAAAGACTAGAAAAAGAACCTTATAATTATACCTTTTCACGATCTTAACATATTTGATCTTTCCTTTGTACTTTCCTTGGTATTTCCATGGTCATCGATCCTGGGATTAACCTACTTTCAATATTCTCAAGGAAAGTGTTAGTCCATTGACCAAGGTTGTCATTAATTATCAAAACCAAAACAACATGGGTGCCTATATGCTTTCAATCTCCCCCTTTTTGGTAATTGATGAAAACCTTAAAGTGATAAATGAATTGAAATTGATTTTGAGTGAGCAGAAGGTAAAAAGAAAGTTTTGCTTCAAGTGATTGAATGTCCATTAGATTCTTGCTTCTTGAAACATCAAACTATTCAATTATGATATTTTAGAGCAAAAACTCCCCCTAAAAATGTGCATGTTAATAGAAAGTGAATAGTTGCACATTTAAGAGAGATGCAAAAATTTTGACAGAATTTTGTTCAAGAATTGAATCCGTGGATGAACAAGTAAAGATATTGAAGCAACAAAGATATATTTGCTAAAACAACCACAGGTATTACAAAAGTTTAACCACGACATATATATTCAAAACAACATTCATAGCAACCAAGTATCAACCAAAACACATCACATAAACAACATCCATAGCAACCAACCAAGTATCAACCAAAACACATCACATAGTTATAGTTTCTTTCTTTTCGTCGCTCTTCCACCGTATCTTCACTTTTACTTCTCCCCCTTTGGCATCAAATACCAAAAGCAGAGAAGATCGTCGATGAACTCAAGAAGATGGAGGAGCAGTAGGAGGAGGAGGCGAAGTAGACGGAGGAGCACGAGATCCCGAGCGCTGATAAAAGATAGGAAGAGACGAACGGAGATCGGAGATAGATGAGCCAATCGAATCCAGTCGTCCTCTGACCTCCTCAACCATCTGCCTAGTCTGAGACTGATGCTCCTCCACTCGAGAAAAACCGCTCATCATGTCAGATCTGAGACTCGACAGATTACTCATTAGGTCATTCCTCAAACTGTCAAAGAACTGATCATGAGAAACATGCTGAGATGGAGGGACCTCTGAGGCAACTGGTATCTCCTGTGACTGAGGCTGCTGAAATGAGGACTGATCCCGCTGGCTGATGGTCTGAGGAGCTGCCTCACGGGGTCGATATGGCTTGTGGACACCGCCACATCCTCCTCGAAATCCAGTCACTCTCTTGATTATCATCACAATGAATGGAGCAAAGTAGATTCTTTTACGTTTGTCACAGGCAGATGAAGCCATTTCTCTGATCATAAAATCAACTACATCAAATTTGTGCTTGAACATGACTTTATTCATGATGTTCCATGCATATCCTCTGATCTCATCATAATTTCCATTCTTAGGATGGATTGTTACTCTGACAATTCTGTTAATGAGACTTGCTGAGGGAAGAAGATGAGTCATTTTACTTGGACGGTTGACTGGAGCAGCTGGATCATAGAACTCAAGCTGTCTGGCCAAAGGAAGAACTCTGTCATTGTGAATACTAGGATATCCATTATGGTAAATCCCCCAAGCCTCTTCTATTTCACTCTTAGTAATCAGATGCATTCGCGCACTGTCATCCAAGTGATAGACTCAAATGTCTCAGAAATGTGAAGAGTGGTATAAAACTGTCTAATCAGATCTTCATTATAATCACACTTCTTATTGACAAAATCTAACAGACCAGCCCCATGAAACAACTCTGGTACTCCCACAAGCAACGGAATTTTTCTTATATGGTCCCAGTTGACTCATTTATGATCAACAAATTCCTTTTTCTCGTAAACCTCATAGAATACCTTTTGTTGAAACAGGGTTCTGAATCTGTCCTCAGTGGCACTTCTAGGCGGTAAATATTGGTTCGCAGTTCTCAAGGAAAAATATGTGTCACCTTTGATTGACCTCAGATCAGCTGAAGGATCAAAATTGTCAAAGCTTTCATGTTCATCCCCTGATCCTGCATCCCTATCTTCATCAACCTCCATATACTCATCATCATTTGTCTTCGCACTGCTTCATTCTGATTCAACTTGTTTTCCTTTAGACTTCCTTGAGGTTTCATCAGCCTTTTGCTTGCTTCTCTTCTCGATTCGTTGAAGTCTAGAAGCAATGGGCAAATCATCGTCGCTGTCACTTTCATGAACACGAGGACAGCCTCGATTTGCTACCACTTTTATGTAAGAACCAGATCCTCTGGTCTTAAGCATGATTACTGGATACAGGAAAGGATTTCAAAGAGTAAGACCAAGGTGATATGCCCTAGAAGTTGAGAATTTTGTGAAAAGTAACCATCTGTGAGCAAGTTTGACTGCAATCCCGGTGCTACCACCCATGCTAGTTCGGTAGCACCGGACCTGGGGCGGTGCTACCGCACAGGGACCGGTAGCACCGGCCATTTGCAGTTTGAACATGGATTTGTTAGAATTCATAATTTTGATTGATTTGATTCAGGAAATGTGGCTTAATAGCATACATATCCCTCATCAAATTCATTTCAACCACAAATTTCAACAAATTTTCTCACATTTTGCTATTTTTCACAGAAACCCTAAAATGATATGTGGATGAAATTTGGGCATGAAAGATCCATAGATTTTGAGCAAGAAAAGGTACCTTTGAGAAAGGATCAAATGAAGAACAAGAGAATTAAGAGGAATCTTGTTTTCTCCGGATGATTTTGAAGGAATTTCACTAGGAAATCAAAACGGAAAAAGGAGAGAGAGAAGAGGGAGCGGTGCTGTGTGAAGAAGATGAGGAAGACGTTAGCACCGCACTGGACTTAACCCCTAAACCCGACTAATCCGATGCTACCGCGGATTCTCCGGTAGTACCGGTCTCTGGTGCTAACGCCCTTGTATGAGCGGTGCTACCAGACAAGCAGCCAAACACAAATAAATATCCAGAAAATTCAAAGTAACTTATAAGGTTTTAACATTTTATTTAAGATATACATTTGCATCCAAATCTTATATAAAATTTTCAAGACTTGTGGCTTAATTATGATTCAAACTTACTCTTTTTGAAACATGTAGCACTATTAGAGATTTAACACACATGTATTAAAAAGAAACTCCCCCTTAAAAAGTGCTATATCTAAAGAATTTAAAAAGCATCAAATAAAATCCAAAGAATATTCAATAAAAATTAAACGAGATTCAAATATTTCAAACCACATTTGAGATATCTATGACATTTAATTCATTCCTCAATTTACAGAACCGATCTTCATCTAAAGGCTTGGTTAGAATATCCGCTAATTGATCTTCAGTTCTAATGTGACTAATCACAATATCTCCTTTGCTAACATGATCTCTCAAGAAATGATGACGAATTTCTATATGTTTAGTTCTTGAGTGTTGGACAGGGTTGTTGGTTATTTTAACGGCACTTTCATTATCACATAATAGAGGCATATTTTTAAAATCTATTCCATAGTCCATTAAATTTTGCTTCATCCACAATAATTGAGCACAACAACTACCGGCGGATATGTATTCGGCTTCGGCGGTGGATAGAGCTACAGAATTTTGTTTCTTAGAAAACCACGAAAAAAGAGATCTACCAAGAAATTGGCAATTTCCGGAGGTACTTTTTCTATCCACTTTGCAACTCGCATAATCTGAGTCCGGATATCCAATCAAATCAAAATTAGCACCTTTACGATACCATAACCCTATATTTGAGGAATGCTTTAAATATCCTAGAATTCTCTTAACAGCTACTAAATGACATTCTTTAGGGGAAGCTTGAAAGCGAGCACACATGCACACACTAAGCATAATATCGGGCCTAGATGCGGTGAGATAAAGTAGACTACCAATCATAGAGCGATAAAGTTTTAAATCTACTGGTTACCTCCCTTGTTTAGATCAAGATGCTCGTTAGAGGCCATTGGAGTTTTGATAGGCTTTGAGTCTTCCATGCCAAACCTCTTGAGTAAATCCTTCACATATTTGGTTTGACTCACGAATGTCCCATTTTTGAGTTGCTTGATTTGAAGTCCAAGAAAGAAGCTTAATTCTCCAATCATTGACATCTCAAATTCCCTAGATATCATATCACCAAATCCTTTGCAAAAATCTTCGTTAGTAGAACCAAATATAATATCATCAACATAGATTTGGCATACAAAGAATTCCTCATCCACTACAAGAATCAGGCGGGTTTTTTAAATTCGTGGGCCCAAAAAAAACTCACGAATTTATTTATTTAAATTCGTCGGTTTGAATAAAATGCACGTTTTAATTAAATTCGTGGGCCAAAATGAAACCCACGAATTTAAACATTTAAATTCGTGGGCCAAAATGAAACCCACGAATTTAAATATTTAAATTCGTGGGCCAAAAATTACCCACGAATTTAAATATTTAAATTCGTGGGCCAAACAATACCCACGAATTTAAACTTTTAAATTCGTGGGCCAAAAATTACCCACGAATTTAAATATTTAAATTCGTGGGCCAAACAATACCCACGAATTTAATTTTTTCTTTCTGTCAATAACTTTTTGATTTCGAACCTTATATTGTGCTGACTTCTTGGAATTGAAAAGTTATCTTAAGACAACTTGTTCAATTGTGAACTTATGTTTTAAATGCTTCATATGGCATCCTTGTAGAATGTTGTTTGCCCATGTACAATCTGATTGTTTATCCTTGTAGAATGCTTTATATTTGTACTTCAGATATTGAACTCTTAAAATGACTACCAAAACTCTTATTGCTTCTTTGAACTATTTTCACTGCTTGTTATCTTTTGAATACTCAAGTGATGCAATTGGGGTCTTTGGAAGTTGAATTAAATAATTGTAGTTGTAATCTTGGCCTTATGTTAATACTAGAGAGTATTACTTTGATACTTCATTGAATATGAGATTGATGTTCATATGATTATTGCAGCATATCTTGACTAGCTCAAATGCGTGTAGTTCTTATATATAATACCTATTCTTGTTTAGCTTGACCTGTCATATTGATATTCTCATATTGTGTCTTGGTTGAATAGTACTATTGATATTCTCATATTGACATTCATGTGAATCAGCATAATGTTACTTGTAGCACAACCTAAGTTAATCTTGAACTTGCGGGTTTCTAGGTCACGCCCTCCAAAGACGTTCTAACGATTTACATCATAGAAGACATCTTCAACAAATACGACGGTGGTGGTAGCGCCACAACTCCAACAACCCCGAGGCATGAATTCCATTGTGAGCTCGATTGGTGTATAACTGTTGTATTTTATAACTTGTTGTGATGGATACGTTGTGATCGACTTATTGTGATGGACTTATTTTAATGGACTGTGGATTGTATCTATTGTTGTTGTAATGTGTTGTACGTCATTGCGTAGTTTACAAATTGCCGTTGGATGTGTGATTGGATTATCTAAGGATCTGCTAGAATGTCTCCTTCTGGTTTGAGAGATTGATATATATATTATAACTGCAAATGTTTTTTTGTCTGCTGAGTGGATGTCCTATTTACAAGAGAGGTCATGCCGAAATTTTGTACATTTCGAGACTTAGTTTTAAGCCGGTTTTGAAGAGTTAAAAGGTTGGTTTCAGTATTTTAGTACTGGTAATAGGTTTGGTGTCTCGTTTGTTAATTATTCGCTCGCTTCAACTTCATTGTGGAGTTTGTCTTTTGTGTTACAGTTTCTGATCAGATTTGAACAAAATAGATGATCTTATTTATTCTTCGCTTAGCAATTTTTAGTTTCAATTTTCTTTTTGCCTTTTCTTTTCTTCTTTAGTTGTTATATGTATTGAGTGCGATACATATATATATAAAAATACATACATTTGGATATATATACATATATGTATTGAGTGCGATACATATATATATATATATATATAAATCATTTGGATATATATACATTTTTTGTAAAATGATGCGATAAATTGTAATTTGAAAAACCCACGAATTTAATCGATTAAATTGTGGTGAAAAACCCACGAATTTAATCGATTAAATTGTAATGAAAAACCCACGAATTTATCGATTAAATTCGTGGGTTTTTAGCCCACTAATTTAATCGATTAAATTCGTGGGTTTTTAAACCCACGAATTTAATCGATTAAATTCGTGGGTTTTTCATTTACGAATTTAATTGATTAAATTCGTGGGTTTTTAAACCCACTAATTTAACTCGAAACCCAATTAAATTCGTGGGCTTAGTAGAAACTCACGAATTTAACTTAAATTGTGGTACCCACGAATTTAATTAATTAATTTCGTCGAGTTAAATTCGTGAACTAAATTCGACGGTTTGCTCACGAATTTAAGTTAAATTCGTGGGTTTTAGCTTAAATTCGTGGGTTTTTGGCCCACGAATTTTTCCCTGATTCTTGTAGTGATCAATGATTTTTGTAAAGAGTGTTGTATCAACCTTCCCAATTTTGAACCCTTTAGAGAGTAGAAAATCTCTAAGCCGCTCATACCATGCTCTAGGAGCTTGCTTGAGACCATATAGCGCCTTAGAGAGTTTGTAAACATGGTTTGGATATTTAGAGCTTTCAAAACCGGGAGGTTGTTCAACAAATACCAATTCGGATATTTTTCCATTTAGAAATGCACTCTTTACATCCATTTGAAATAATTTAATATCAAGACAAGATGCAAAAGCAAGTAAGATTCTAATAGCTTCTAATCTAGCCACGGGTGCAAAAGTCTCACCAAAATCCAAACCTTCGATTTGAGTGAATTCTTGAGTCACTAGCCGAGCCTTATTTCTTACCACAATACCATTTTCACCTTGTTTGTTTTGAAATACCCATTTTGTGCCTATTACGTTGTGTTCTTTGGGTATTTCCAATAAAGTCCAAACATCATTCCGGGCAGAGTTGTTGAGTTCTTCATTGAAGGACTATGTGGAGGTCTATCCAGATTTGTGATGAGTATTTGACTAAATTTGAGCTTGGGTTGCTCTTGTTTGAGTTAGATTTGAAATGGATTTTCAGATGGAAGCAATTTGAAATCTTCTCTGTTTTCCCGGTGCTACCGGCTAGAACGAGGAAAAATGAATTTTAATGAGTTTACTTTGATGGATTTATTGCACATCTTTGTAGGCATTGCTATGTGAGGAGTTTCCTTGTTTTTGATGGTTGCAGGACGACGGTGCTAGGTCATGGTGAGGCGAAGGATGGCCGGGACTAGGCGACGAGCGTCGGAGGTCCAAACGGTCGGGGATCGCTGGAAGATGATCAGAGACGGAGTCCGTGCAAGCCATGAAGACAAGGAATGGATGCGATGCTAGCTAGATGCTGCTCGGATCGATGAGGGCCGTCGGATTGCGGTCTAGTTGATAGGATAGCGGGTCTAGTTAGTATGCTTTGAAAACCGCGCAAGAAAACCCATTATGTGTTGTGAGTTTTGGGTGAACCCTTGCATGGCTGGTTGAGTGGGTTAATCCTAGCCCTTGATGGATGCTCTAGGGTTTAGAGGCTCATCCAAGGGTGGTAGGTGGCCCAAGAATTGTATAAATAGGGGTGGAGGGGTAGCCTTCCCCCCTTAAAGGTTTTGAGGTTTTTGAAGCTCCTTTGAGCTTTGCCCACATGAAATGTGAGGCTTTATAACCTCTCCTTCAAGAAATGAAATGTTCTTCATTTATGTTCATTTTTCACTTCCTTTACGCATTTACATTACGCATTTAAATTACGCAATTTAAATTCAGCATTTACTTTCCCGCATTTACATTCTCGCAATTTACTATATCGCAATTTGGATTTGCCTCCCCTCCTTCTAAATGCTGTTCTTCTAGGATGTCTTGACGGTGTTCATATGGTTTTACATCTTTCTGGCACCATAGGATAGACTAGAGATCAAGTTTTTATCAAATTGCAAATCTGTCTAGAACTTGTTCTTCGCATAGCAGTCAGTCTTTGATTTTTATAAAAATCTAGAAAAATCATTTTTAAGTGATTCTTATTGGAGAAGGTGTACGACTCATATATCCATCTTAGGAAAAATTCTTGAGTCCACTGGTTGTACTGTTTGAGCGCTGTGAAGTGAAAACCGAGGCTCAAACATTCTGGTCGAAGTTCCTGACTGTCTGTAATGCTTGATGTTTCATGTTTATTCTACAAAGCTTTTTGAGGTGATTTTTGGTGGAGTGTTTTACGACTCAACTGCTCACAGGGGAAAAAATTCCCACAAATTTTAGAGCAACAAAAACTCACCAACCACCTGCTCCAATTAAGGACAATTTCTGGAAAATCTGCTTTTACTTTTCTAGAAAGAGACTTTGGTGTTTTAGCTTTATCTCTTTTAGAAAAGTAGTCTTTGAGCTGATTCCTCTTTGTTTGAACAATTGACAACCAGGATTGTGATTAAAAATCCCTCACATGATTCATGGTTCTCATCCATGCAAGCTAGGGGTACACATAGTTGTCTAATTGTTCGGGTTTTGGAGGGTGTGCGAATCTGAGAAACACCAGTTTTAAGAAAAATATTTGGGTGTTTCAGATTTTTATTGCGAGATTGTTTGGAGTACTTTGAGTAGGGGAAAAGTTTATTTGGGATCATTCACCCCCCTCTGATCGCCATTTCGATCTTTCAATTGGTATCAGAGACGGTTTTGCTATTCCATAGATCTTGACTGGTCTCAAGAGCCATGGCGATGGACAAGTATTCCACCAAGCCTCCTATTTTTGCTGGAGTTGATTTTCCGTTTTGGAAATCGCGGATGGAGTCATACATCACTGCCCAGGGCTTCCTGATATGGCAGAAGGTGAAACTCCCGTATGAGGTTCCTGCTGATGAAAACGTCACGACCGAAAATATGGCTGACGTTGAGGCGAACGCTAAGGCAAGGAACATCTTCATACAAGGTCTTAGCCATAGTGAGTATGATAGGATTTCTCACCTCCGTTCCACTCAAGATATTTGGGTGACCCTCGATGCTTACCATGAGGGCACTACTCAAATAAAGACCGTGAGGCAGGATCAGTTCAAGTGTAAGTACAACAAGTTTGAACAACACGCTGGTGAGAGTCTTGATGAGTGCTTTGGTTCGTTTACGAAGATTTTGAGTAACCTCCGAGCAGTTGGTTGTATATACCCTGACTTGGAAAATGCTCGACATTTCTTGACCGCACTCGATCTTCGTGTTTGGGAAATGAAAGTGACCACCATCAAGGACACTACCGACTAGTCGACCTTGACTCTTGATGGGATTTACTCCCGTCTCAAGACTCATGAGATCGACGTCGTCTCTCGCAAGACGAAATCACAGTCGATGACCTTGATCACTGATCCCACTAGATCTTCCCTTGATCTTTCTGCTGGTTTCTCTCTTTCCGCTCTTTGCGAGCTAAGCGATGACCAACTGGAAAAATTTCCGGAAAATGAGCTTGCTCTTCTTGCTCGCAAGTTTTCTCATGCATACAAGAGGGTGAGAGAGAGGAAGAGAGGTGGCATGATCACATGCTTCGAGTGTGGTGGCCCCAACCACATTCGGGCTAATTGCCCCAAATTGGAGAAGACAAAGAACGACACCAGCGGTTCGGCAAAGAACGACTACATCGACAAGAATCGCATCAAGAAGCCTCCAGTTCGCAAGTCGGCGCGTGAGAAGAAGTACTGCAACTTCTCCAAGAACAAGAAGCTCTTCCACCGCGTCCTTGCCGTGCTTGACGAAATCAACTTCTCCGACATGGAGACATGGAGCGACGAGGGCAAGGATGATCTGCAAGAGAAGAAAGGCGGTGACAACTTCTTCGGCATGTGCTTCATGGCCGACGCCAACAGCATCAGCGACTCGGACGAGGTACCCTCCTATGACCATCTCAATGAAGCTTTCTGCAAATTAGGAAAATTTCATGCTAGAGCTAGAGCTAGGTGTATGGAGCTAGAGAAGGAAGTAGGTACCTTGACTCGGGAGTTAGCTTCTCTTAGATCTTCTCCCTCTCGAGTCACTGATGATTGTTCTTTGTGTGATGCCATGCTTGAGGAGTTAGTGAAACTAAGGACCATCCATGATAGTGTGCTTGTTGAACTTGATGGTCTTAGGTTGAAGAATGCTAGCACTAATTCTGTTGATGCTATTCCTGCTGAGGCTAGTTTTCTTCATGCTCACTCTACTTCTTCATGTTCAAATTGCCCTAAATTGCTTACTGAAATTGATGCCATGAGCGATCACCTTAGGAAGCTTTCTTCTAGAAATGATGAACTTGAAATGCATACTTTTAAGGACCCAGTCGGCTCATGTGAGGGTTGTAGGCAACTAAAACTTGACAGTGAATCCTTAAATGTCAAGTGTGCTAAACTTGTTAAGGACTTACTAGATAAGTCACAAGAAAATTGCTTGCGATGTTCTGTGATTGAGGGGGACTTGGATAAAATCCATGTCGAGCTTAGGAAGAAATTAGAAGACCAAGCCCATAGAATTAGAAATGCGTCTTGCGTTTCTTGTGAGGCCCTCAAGATTGAGGCAACCGTGCTGAGGGAGAAAAATGCACGTACTGAGAGAGCTCATCTTTCTAGTTCTTCTTCTTCTTCTTCTTCCCCTGTTCTTCTTGTGCTTCTTTCTTTCGAGATTGCCAGTATCTTATGAGCACTCTCAAGAAGTTTGTTGGAGGCAAGAAGAAGCTCAATCTTATTCTAGACCAATCCAAGATTAGTAGATTCAATCAAGGTTTAGGATTTGATCTCTTGAAGCATGCTCGGGCGCATCCTCCCACCATTGTGTGCGGCTCCAAGAGTGGTGAGATTGTGGTAGCTCCCAGAGTGAGTACTACCGTGTTTAGGTCTACTGGGGTTGTCTATAGGACTTCTGACCAGAAGGGTGTTACTCCTGTTGCTTCTGCCTCTAGCAAGGCGAAGTACACATGCACCTTCCGTAAGAAGGATGGTCACCTAGTAGATTTCTGCTTCAGGCACGCCAAGATCAATCGGCGTGAGTGTGTTGCTGCCCTTAAGGGTATTCAGGGTCATCCCCAAACTTTGAGTGCTCCTAAGGAACACAGTGCTTCTAGACATGTTAGAGAGTCGCCTGTTTTTGGGCAGCGTCCAGGACTCGGTTTTCATGCTAGTTCATCGAGTTTTAGTCCTGGAGCTGTTCGTAGTCAGTCTTTCCGCCGTCCTCTTGATATTCCTCGTTTTTCTCATCGAGGTAGATATCAGCGGCGTGAGGTGTTTTTTGGTAGGAGTTTTAGGCAGCTTAACTGGGGTGGTTCGGCTTATGCACCACGGTAGGCCAACCCAGTTTCAGCTCCTAGATCATCTACTAGAGTTGCTACTGATATTGTTAGGGTTAAACGTTAGGGAAACACTCGAGTCTAGTCTTCTTCTATGACTGGTACTCTGAGGCGTCGTGTGGTTCAGTATTGGGTTCCCAAGTCTTCACTCTATCCCAGTATTGAGTCATCTTTCTCTCTTGTGTCTTGATCAGGTTCGTCGGATGGGGAAGGGCGATGTTGGGCTTGTTGACTCCAGTTGTTCTCGTCATATGACCGGAGATTCTCGATGGTTCTCTTCCCTAGTCCGAGCCCCCGGTGATGAGTTGATCACTTTCAGGGATGTTTCTTCAGGTAGAGTCATTGCTAAAGGTACCATCTGCATTAATGACAATTTCATTCTTAAAGATGTTGCATTAGTGAATAAGCTGCAATACAATTTGCTTTCTATTTCTTAGCTTATTGATGACTCTTTCGAGGTGAGTTTCAAGAATAGCTCCTGTAGAATCCTCGATTCTTCAGGAGGGTTAGTTTGCGGGATTTCTAGATATAGGAGAGTATTTCGTGCTGATTTTTCTGCTTCTTCTGGAGACTCTCTTCGTTGTTTGATTGTTTCAGAGTCCCGTGATCTCTCCTTCTGGCATAGGAGACTTGGTCACATTGGATTTGATCATTTGACCCGAGTTAGCAGTCATGACCTCATTCGTGGTTTGCCTAAACTCAAAATGGTCAAAGACTTAGTTTGCTCTCCTTACCGACATGGCAAGATGGTTGCTGCTTCTCATCCCCTAGTCACTATTGTGATGACTGATGCACCAGGACAGCTTTTACATATGGACACTGTTGGTCCAGCTAGAGTGCAGTCAGTGGGTGGGAAGTGGTATGTTCTTGTCATTGTTGATGATTTTTCGAGGTACTCTTGGGTGTTTTTCATGTCCTCGAAGGATGAGACTTTTACCCATTTTAGGGGTTTGGTTCATATGTTGTCTTTTGAGCTCCCTGGTGCCCTACGAGCTATACGCAATGACAATGGCACGGAGTTCAAGAACTCCTATTTTGAGAGTTTTTGTGTGGAGTTTGGTTTAGAGCATCAGTTCTCCACTCCCTACGTCCCTCAGCAAAATGGCATAGTGGAAAGGAAGAACAGGACCCTGGTAGAAATGGCCAGGACGATGCTAGACGAGTACAGTACTCCTAGGAAGTTTTGGGCTGAGGCTATAGCTACTGCTTGCTATGTTTCTAATCGTGTATTCTTGAGAGCACATTTACACCGCACTTCTTATGAGTTGAGGTATGGGCGAAATCCCAGTGTTTCTCATTTTCGTGTGTTTGGTTGCAAGTGTTTTATTTTGAAGTCTGGTAACCTGGATAAGTTTGAGTGTAGTTCTTCTGATGGTATCTTTCTGGGTTATTCGACTTCTTCTCGTAGCTATAGGGTCTGGAGTTGCGATGCGTATAGGATCATAGAGACCTGTGAAGTGACCTTTGATGAGGCTAGCCCAGGAACTAGATCGATATTTCAGGCTCTTCTTCTTCCTCCGATACCATCTTTGTAGAGGATGAGGATGATGGAGATGATGGTGTTCCACCTGATCCAGTCCCCTCTACATCTGAGGTGCCTCCTGTTTCCATTTTTGCTCCTCAGGAAGGCCAGCCCTTGCCTTCTGACTCTCATTCAGCTAGTGGCTCTGCTCCTACCTCTTTTGTGCATGAGGTAGAGGCCACTTCTGCTTCTGGACCTCCCCGTTATATTCAGTGTTCTCATCCACCTGATCAAATCATCGGCGATCTGTTTGAGTGAGTCACTCGCTCAAAATCAGGTTTGTCCAGTTTCTGCCTTCACTCTGCCTTTGTTGCCTCGTTTGAGCCGAAGGATGTGACTCATGCATTATCTGACGAGTCTTGGACTAATGCTATGCATGAGGAACTTGAAAACTTCGAGAGGAACAAAGTCTGGCAGCTTGTAGAACGTCCATCTGGTCATAATGTCATTGGGACCAAGTGGATGTTCAAAAACAAGCAGAGTGAGGATGGGGTTGTCATTCGCAACAAGGCTAGGTTAGTTGCACATGGTTTTTCTCAGGTTGAGGGTCTTGACTTTGAGGAGACCTTTGCCCCTATAGCTAGACTAGAGGCTATTAGGATCCTGCTTGCATTCTCTGCATCCCGGGGCTTTAAGCTCTATCAAATGGATGTCAAGAGTGCATTCCTCAATGGCTATATTGAGGAAGATGTTTATGTCAAACAACCTCCAGGATTTGAGAACCCTAAGTTTCCGAGTCATGTATACAAGCTTTCCAAAACTTTGTATGGGCTCAAGCAGGCCCCCGAGCATGGTATGAGAGGCTCAAGTCTTATCTTCTCAGCCATGACTTCAAAATGGGCGTAGTAGACAAGACTCTGTTCATCAGACACCATGAGTCGCATTTTCTTCTCGTCCAGATTTATGTGGACGATATCATTTTTGGTGGCTCGTCTTATTCGCTTGTGTCTCAGTTTTCTAAGGTAATTGTTAGTGTTATGCCCTTGAGGCAATCATTTAGATGATTGTAACATGACTATGTTTATGAATAATAATATGATTATTGGTCCAATGAATGTATATCATTGTATTGATCAACAAGTATGTGACTTGCTTATGAAGCTCTTTACTTATTGATATAATTTGATAAATATCTCTGATCGGATATCATCGTATAGGACAACGATGAATAGATCAGCACATGTAGTGATCGATGATCATGCTTCATAGATCATGGGATATGAAGATATCATCTATACATTGTGGACGCATGTTAAAGAACATGGGTTAGATAGACCCGCCCCAGGACACTGCGAGAATGTTTCATTCTTATGTGTCATTAGTGTATCTCATACATAGTAGATGTATGATCCTTAGACCTGAGATTGTCATATTCCCTACATGTGTAATAGTTTTCCTTGGGGCTATCAAACACTACTTTCTAACTGGATAGTTATAAAGGTAGCTTTCATGTTTACTATGAAACGTGCAGAGGGAAGTGAGCAGTCAAGATGGAATTTGCCACTCCAATGAAACGAAGATATATGATAAGGCCACTCGTGTGATATGATTAAGGAAGTGCATGGCCATGCCGTGATTGAGGAGTCAATCATAACTTATTAATATATCACAGATACGAGAGATGGATTGAATCAAAAGGATGACATGCTTCTCGCCTTGAGTTCAATCTTCATATACTTGGCAAAGTGATTATTACATGAGTACTTTTGATAGGTTCTATCCGATTTGATCATAGTATGTTTGGGAGTTGGCATACTTTGCAAGGAGCCGCTACCAATTATTGGATTGAAAAGGAGTTTTCTGAATCCATGTCCAAACGTATGTGAACCTGCAGGGTCACACACTTAATGGGCTGGGACGCATTAATTTGGATTGGATCCGTAATTAATGGACCTCGTGGGCTTAGCACGCTAATGGGCCCTGGTTTAGGGTTTCATCTCGTGGCTATATAAGGAGGGGAGGAGGGTGGGCGCAGGGTGTGCTTTTCACGGTTTAGAAGTGATTCACCCGAAACCCTAGCCTCCTCCTCTCACGCCTCGCCGAGCGACCGTGTGCTTGCACACCGACGCACGGCGTTCCATCCATGGACGTGTGGACTGCTGCGGTGACGCTGCTGCGACTGCGGCGTGGGAGGACGATCCACTCCATCGACGCAACGACTGCGGTGAGGACGATCCACTACATCGACGCGCGAAGGATTCCGCAACTGCGCGTCTAGTGGTAATCTAATCTATGATCCCCTTCTTGCGATTAGCTTTCTGGTTATGCGGTAGATTTTTTTTATGCTAGTGTAGCATACCGCGTTCCTCTTCAGTAATGAGCACAGAGTTTGAGATGAGTATGATGGGCGAGTTGAGCTACTTTCTTGGCTTCCAAATCAAGCAGACTCGGGAGGGTACTTTCTTGTATCAAGGCAAGTATACCCGTGACCTCCTGAGGTGCTTCGATATGTCTGATGGGAAGCCGGTGATGACTCCTATGGCCACCACTGCTGCCCTCGAGCCCGATGAGGATGGTGAGCCTGCTGATCAAAAGGAGTTTCGGAGCATGATCGGCTTCCTCTTGTACCTCACTGCTTCGAGGCCGGATATACATTTCGTTGTGTGTCTGTGCGCTCGATTTCAAGCTTCTCCTCGCGCCTCTCATCGCTAGGCGGTCAAGCGCATCTTCAGGTACCTTCGTGCTACCACTGATTATGGTATTTGGTACTCTTCTTCTTCTTTTCTATCTCTTAGAGCCTTTTTCGATGCCGACTTTGCTAGCTGTAGGATAGATAGGAAGAGCACTTCTGGCACTTGCCAATTCATTGGCACTTCTCTTGTTTCTTGGTCATCTAGGAAGCAGTCCGGAGTTGCACAGTCCACCGCTGAGGCCGAGTATGTTGCTGCAGCCAGTTGCTGTAGCTAGGTGCTCTGGATGAGATCGACCTTGCGAGACTATGGGTTAGAGATAGAGAGTGTGCCACTTTTCTATGACAACACTTCTGCTATTTGCATTGCTAAAAACCCAGTGCAACATTCCCGGACCAAGTACATTGATATTAGATATCACTTCCTAAGAGACCATGTGGAGAAGGGAGATATCGCGCTTCAGTTTGTAGAGAGTGACCTTCAGTTAGCCGATATCTTCACCAAGCCTTTGGATAGTTCCAGATTTGTTGCCTTGAGGAGTGTGCTTGGAGTCGTGAGCCCTTACGGCCTTTCGTGAGGGGGAGCTGGTTTGTATATTATGTAAAATATTGTTCCCTTCCAGCTTTTCTTTTCTCTTTGTGTTTTTCTTCTGGGTAACTTTGGGTTTATTTCTTTCTTGAATTGAGTTCACTCACTTAGACTTTTGGCATGCTTTGCATGGACCTCTTATCTTGTGCTTTAGGTTGCTATCATGCGTGATTAGCTGTTCTCTCTTCTCTATAGGTTGAGTTCCCTCACGGTCTTATATGTCTAGCAGTTATTTGGCCTCCTAGGTAGACAGGGTCTGTGTGCACTCCTTAGTTGGGATCTAGAGTCAGCTTCCTTATGTCAGTCACTAGGGAAGATAAGAGCGAGTCTGAGCCGTAGTGAGTCTCTTCTATCTTATCTATGCTCAATAGCCATCCATTTTTGCAGTTTCTCGACTTCTTCTCTTCATTCTGTTTTTCTGGTTGTTATTGAGTTTATTTGGGTTATCCTTATGCCTAATCTTGATAATAACTCAACTTTAACCAGATTTGAGCTTAAAATTGATTCATTTGTTAAGAGGGAGTTTGGGAATCTGTTAATGCATTGCATTTAGACTGCATTTTCTGTTTTATGAGCTTTGCCTATTATGCAATTGACTCAATCTTCATGGAATACATCATGCTATATCTTTTGAAGAAAATCACTAGCTTAGATATGTCCAAGTCCATTTATCATGCTAAGCTTACTAAAATCTGAAAAATTTGAAAGCTTTAAATGAAAACTTGACGAAACATGTTGTTTTTACTTACTAAGTTTCTTCTCTAGGGGTTTTTACCATGAATTGTGAAATTTTGGATTTCTCTAGAGTCCCTATAGCAACTTGGGTGAAATTTGTTTGATCCATATTTGAGTCCTTCAGAATTGCTCATATGTGCTAAATTGAAAATTAAAAAAAAAATTGACTCTTTTGTGCAAAATTGATCTCAACACTTTATATTCACGAGATTGCTTCCCATTGCACTTGGGATGAACTTGGAATATATTGTGTATGACCAAGATCATTCTCTTAAGAGTTACTCTTGAGATGATCGAAAATGGCTTGACTCAATTTAAAAAAATGCAAATATCAAACACATAAGTGGGTAAAGAATGCAAATAATGTCAAACATTTGCACCCCGCTATGTTTTTTTTTAAAAAAGTAATAAAGAAAATTTGTATAAATTGAAAAATGACCTTGAAGGATCTTATATGCACTTCAAAATTCCCCAAAGTGTTGAGTAGGTTGAACTCTAGGTTTTCCATTTGATCCTTGAGTGGTTTTGCTTCTAGCTTGAAACTTTGCTAAGTTTTTCACTTGTCAAATCATGCTAAAATGAAATATTGTAAAACTAAGCTTTTTCATAAAATGTATTGGTCTTGGACATGTCTTAGTTTAGTCATATTCTGCAATTGACAAGCTTGGTGTAATATCTTTCCATTTTGATCAATTGGATAATCTCCAAAGCTCTTTCATTGCATTTCATGCATACATAAAAAAAATTGATGCCTATATTGCCAAAAGGGGGAGAAAACGTAGAAAAGGCATCACCAAAAATATAAAAATGTGAATACTGATTTGGTTATTATGCTTGTAAAACTATGCTACTACTTCTTTTGGATCATAATCTCATAATCACATTTGACATGTTTAGTTGGATTTTAGAGTTTTTGTTAAAAACTTGCTCTTTCTTAAATTTAACTCTAAAAATCTAAATTCCTCTTCGTCAACTTGGTCATGGTTCCAAATTTTATCTTTAGACCAAGTTTGACTTTGCAACTAAAAAATTGCTTTCTTCTTCATCCTTTTCGAACTCAAAACAAATGTCTTTTATTGTGTTTATCAATATACTCATCAAGGGGGGATTGAAGGACCATGTGGAGGTCTATCCAGATTTGTGATGAGTATTTGACTAAATTTGAGATTGGGTTGCTCTTGTTTGAGTTTGATTTGAAATGGATTTTCAGTTGGAGGCAATTTGAAGTCTTCTCTGTTTTCCCGATGCTACCGGCCAGAACGAGGAAAAATGAATTTTAATGTGTACTTTGATGGATTTTCCTTGTTTTTTATGGTTGCAGGACGACAGTGCTAGGTCATGGTAAGGCGAAGGATGATGTAACATCCCAATTTGTTTTTTGCCTTAAGTGTTATTTTATTGTCATGGTGCAATATGTGATTTATTTGGATTTTTCTGGATTTATTGGAATTTATTTTGAAAATTAAGTATTTAGCCTCTTTGAGAAAACTATTTAATTGGTTGCAAAGTTAGAATAAAGTTTTGCCCAAAATATTTCATTTGAGCTCAGAATGTCTCGAAGTATTTATGAGATTTTTTTGGGAATTTTACTGATATTTTAATTGCCTTAAATGAATTAATCCAATTTCAGAAATTATTTTAAATCAAAAGGCTTTAGAAAATTCGGTGAACAGTACTGGGCCGAAGCCCAGCACTGTGCGCACGCGGCCCGTCACTATGCGGCCCAGTCGGCCCATGTTTACGCAGCGTTGGCTGCCAGCCGTTGGATCTTCATCGCGTGGTCATCATCAGCGCTGCGTCAGCCGTTGGATCGCGAAGGAGCGCTCGAGATTTGAAGATGAAGTCGGGAAACCCTAGCGCCTGCAAACCGTTGGATCAAGATCGTGCGGTTGAGATCGCGTTGCGTTATTTTAGGTAGGATCCGATCGCACCCGTTGTTTTTTGGAAAGAAAGGATCGGATCGTATCGTTTCGGAAGTGATCGCAGCCGTTCATCGCAGATCAAACGGTCCTCGCTCTTCGTCTCCGATTCGGTTTTCGAATCCGCCGCCGACTTGCCGTCGCCGCCGCATGACTTAGGGTTTCCATTTTTGCGCGCATGCCGAGGCTATTTAAGGCGCGGACTGCACCCCGAGGTTCGCCATCTCCAAGCGTAGCCGTAGCCCTAGCCGTCGGCGTTGAGCCGTCGTCGCCCGTGCGCTAGAGCTCGTTGTAGTTCCCGAAGGCCCCGCCGGTGGTTTTCTTCGTTTTCTGACGCCGTCGAGCCGCCTTCCGCCGCATCGGTTCCAGATTGGAATTCGTCGCGTCAAGCCGCGCCAGAGCTGCCACTTCTTCATCGCCGGAGTCGCCTGGATCGCTGTCAGGCTCGTCTTCTTCCTCTGCTCCGGTGAAGCTACGCCGCCGCGCCGACATCTTCGCCTCGGAGCTTCGTCGACTGTCGGATCTTCGACGAACCGCTGCGATCCCGCCACGTCTCGGTAAAGCGTGGTAAGGTGCTCGGGTATCAGTAGTTGTTGGATCTAGATCTCATCATCGAGTCAGTGCCGCGTGGGCACAGATCGGTGGCCGTCGGATCATCGCACGGACGCGTGACGCGTGTCGGTGCGGAAACCGAAGCGTCATGCGCCGGGTTCACGATGGACCAGACGAGGTTCGTGGACTGGGTCTGTGCGCCAAGGCGACGTGTCAGCTAGTGATTGGTCCATGTGTCGCTTCCGCAATAAAATGAGTTTGCTGTATAAAAATAATTCGGGAAAATCGGAAATTCTAATTTTTGTATTTTCAGTATTTATTCAAACTTTAAAAGGCCATATCTTTTGCATTTTAACTCGTATTTGAGTGATTCAAATTTCTAAAAATTTGTAAAATCAAGATCTATTTATTGGTGAATTTTATTTTATTTTTTGGAGTTTATTTTCTCTCTATTTTTGGTGTTTATTTGCCATTTTGGTATCATTTCGCGTAGACGTTGAACTGCTCGGTGATCCGAAGGAAGATTCATCGCTTCAAGACCCAAACTCAGAGCAAGGCCAGCACCTACTCCAAGGCAAGTTGTGCTTTGACCATGTTGCACCTGATTTCACAAAATTGCTATTTTGTCTTTTAAATTTATGCATGATATTTTATGTGGATAAATGATTTCAATTAATCTGGGAAATAGATAATATGCATATTTGCATTAAGACTACCTTGTCAATTATATGCCATGATCTTGTTTTTACCTAGGATGGTCAGTTAATAGTTGGTAAATATTGATAATCAACATGGGCTAGTTAGACCGTCGTAGATTGCTTAGCCATGCCACGTCATCACATGTGTCCGAATGTTGATACTTAATCTTGACTAATGGAATATGGAACAATGTTTATGAATTGGTGTGTCATGTGTCGTCACACAGTGATATTAAGTTGTCGTGGCGTGGAGGTCACACAACTAGATTGAAATGTTGGTGGCACGTGGTGCTTGGTAATCAACTCGGGTGGTAATGATTTAGATTGGGGCAAATGGCAAGGGGTAGTGTGCCAAGGTGGGCCAGGATTGGTAGGGGTATGTGGAAGTCTTGCCTTAATTACTTTAAGGACTTAACCTTGCTAGCCTTTGATCTGAGCCTTTCTTGCAACCACATGTCTGGAATGGGACAACCTAGCTGAATAATTTGTGAAGTCTAGATTTCGGTACTGTTGTGGTGAATAGTGAGTCCCGGGTTTACGGTTTAACTCACATGTCGCAAGACGAGGGGCCCTGTTGTGGTGGTTTAACCCTTCAGTGTTGAAACCTTACCGAGCAGTACTGGGTCTAGGTGTAGCATTGTAAAGGCTTTGTTATGATCACTCGCCTTGGTGGTGTTTGGTTGTATCGTGTGGGTAAAGTGCATAACCTCTGCAGAGTGTACAATCTATTCGAATAGCCATGCTCGCGGTATTGGGCAATGCTCGGGAATTACAATCAAGGGTTAGACTTTATTCAAATGAAAACTGGATGGGATGGCAGGATTGCCACGAAGTAAATGGAACTTGATTTAGGATTGGAAATCTGATTTACTTGTAATACTGAATCTATTAATTACTGTTATTTTTTTTACTATTTTTCAATCTATTTACTGTATTCTTGTTAAATGTCGCTTTATTGCAAAATAGCCATATTAGCCATTCCTTTGGATTAAGCCAAGCATATAGAATATTAGACTTGCATTGTTGTGCACAACTTGTTGAGTGTTTTATGTACTCACCCCAACAACAACAACTTCAGAAGAGGAGAAATCCGCGGCATTCTTGGAGGAGTACCTCGACGCTGATGCTTAGGGTCCGAATCTCGTCAGTTGCCTGTGGTGAACTGGGGAGCTGCTACGTTTACTTTATTTCCACTGCTGCTTAATTGCTATTTCTTAGTTAAGCCCTGCGTGACAATAATCATGTAAGACAACAGTTATTATTAATTATCAAAGTTATGCTATATTCCGCTGTGTATGACTGTGATAGCATCTATGTTGAGCCTGTGTGCACTAGCGTGATCCTGGACTAGTGCGATATACACAGAGGGTCAGGATTTGCATATTCGGGTCCCGACAGATGGCCGGGACTAGGCGAGGAGCGTCGGAGGTCCAGACGGTCGGGGATCGCCGGAAGATGATCGGAGACGGAGTCCGTGCAAGCCATGAAGACAAGGAATGGATGTGATGCTAGCTAGATGCTGCTCGGATCGATGAGGGCCGTCGGATTGCGATCTAGTTGATAGGATAGCGGGTCTAGTTAGTATGCTTTCAAAATCGTGCAAGAAAACCCTTTATGTGTTGTGGGTTTTGGTGAACCCTTGCATGGCTGGTTGAGTGGGTTAATCCTAGCCCTTGATGGATGTTCTAGAGTTTAGAAGCTCATCCAAGGGTGTTAGGTGGCCCAAGAGATGTATAAATAGGGGTGGAGGGGTAGCCTTCCCCCCTAGAAGGTTTTGAGGTTTTTTATGCTCCTTTGAGCTTTGCCCACATGAAATGTGAGGCTTTGTAACCTCTCCTTCCAGAAATGAAATGTTCTTCATTTATGTTCATTTTTCATTTCCTTTACGTATTTACATTACGCATTTAAATTACGCAATTTAAATTCAGCATTTACTTTCCTGCATTTACATTCTTGCAATTTACTTTATCGCAATTTGGATTTTCCTCCCCTCCTTCTAAATGCTGTTCTTCTAGGATGTATTGAGGGTGTTCATATAGTTTTATATCTTTCTTGCATCCTAGGATAGACTAGAGATCAAGTTTTTATCAAATTGCAAATCTGTCTAGAACTTGTTCTTCGCGCAGTAGTCAGTCTTTGATTTTTATAAAAATCTAGAAAAATCATTTTTAAGTGATTCTTATTGGATAAGGTGTATGACTCATATATCCATCTTTGGAAAAATTCTTGAGTCCACTGGTTGCACCGTTTGAGTGCTGTGAAGTGAAAACTGTGCCTTAAACATTCTGGTCGAAGTTCGTGACTAGCTGTAATGCTTGATTTTTCATGTTTATTCTACAAAGCTTTTTGAGGTGATTTTTGGTGGATTGTTTCATGAGTCAACTGCTCATAGGGGGGAAATTCCCACAAATTTTAGAGCAACAAAAACTCACCAACCACCTGCTCCAATTGAGAACAATTTGTGGAAAATCTGCTTTTACTTTTCTAGAAAGAGACTTTGGTGTTTTAGCTTTATCTCTTTTAGAAAAGTAGTCTTTGATTTGATTCCTCTTTGTTTGAACACTTGAAAACCAGGATTGTAATTAAAAATCCCTCACATGATTCATGGTTCTCATCCATGCAAGCTAGGGGTACACATAGTTGTCTAATTGTTCGGGTTTTGAAGGGTGTGCGAATCTAAGAAACACCAGTTTTAAGGTAAATCTTTTGGTGTTTTAGATTTTTATTGCGAGATTGTTTGGAGTACTTTGAGTAGGGGAAAAGTTTATTTGGGATCATTCACCCCCTCTGATCGCCATTTCGATCTTTCATTCATGCATTGAATTTACCCAATCAGGATCATCTAGAGCTTCATCTATATGAGTAGGTTCAAAAGAAGATACGAAGGAGTAATGTTTGCAAAAAGAAGTGACACGAGATCGAGTTTGAATACCCTTACTAACATCATCCAATATTTGATCTATTGGATGATCTTTGGAGAGCCCGTGATGAATTCTTTGAGGTAAAGTGTGAGTTTGTTGATCACTCTCCTTTTCATCCACATCGATCGGTTGAACTTGATTTGTCATTGCGGAAGTAGAAGGTTCAACTTTAGTGGACGAAGGTTGATTTTGTTTATCCTCCTTTGGTTTTATATCTCCAAGCATTATGTTCTTCATTGCTTCTCTTAATCCTTCTTCACCTACATCATCTAAATTTTCTTACTTTTCTTGAGAGCCATTAGTTTCATCAAACTCAACATCGCAAGTTTCTTCCACAAAACCTTTATTTTTGTTAAATACACGATATGCTTTGCTATTTGAGGAATATCCAAGTAAGAAACCTTCATCATAACAACTTTGGAATTTTCAAAGTCGAACACCCTTTTTTCAAGATATAGCATTTGCAACCGAAAACTCGAAAATAAGAAATATTTGTCTTCTTCCAACAAGAAGCTCATAAGAGGTCTTTTTCAAGAGACGATGCAAATAAAGCCTATTTGTTGCATGGCAATCGGTATTAATGGCTTCCGCCCAAAAACTATCGGAAGTGCCATACTCATCAAGCATAGTTCTTGCCATTTCAATTAATGTTCGATTTTTTCGTTCCACAACTCCATTTTGCTCCAGAGTGTAGGTGACGGAAAGTTCGTGCTTTATTCCAAGTTCATCACAATAATCTTCAATTTTTGTATTTTTGAACTCAGAACCGTTGTCACTACGAATCTTCTTAATTTTAAAATCAAATTCATTTTGAGCCTTTTTTGCAAAGTTTTTAAAGATACTGTAAGTTTCGGATTTATCATCTAGAAAGAATACCCAAGTATACCTTGAATAATCATCAACAATGACTAAGCAATAAGAATTTCCTCCAATGCTCTTATAGGTTGTTGGGCCAAACAAATCCATATGTAAGAGCTCTAATGGTCTAGATGTGGACATGATACTTTTTGAAGGATGAGAACTAGCCACTTGCTTGCCGGCTTGACAAGCGCTACAAAGTCTATTTTTCTCAAATTTTACATCTTTCAAGCCCACAACTAAATCATTTTTAAAAAGTTTTTTGAGTTGGATCATTCCAACATGAGCTAGTCTTCTATGCCATAACCATCCTAAGGTTTTTTTGCAATTAAACAAGTTTGAAGACATGACTCATTTGAGTTGAACATTTTTCTCATTTTGCTCATTTTCTACTTCAAGGTGGTGAACATTTTTCGATCACCGATCATGTGTTGAGTGCATCCGCTATCCAACACCCAATGATGTCCACCGGTTTTGTAGTTTACCTACAAAAGAGAATCAAGTCTTTTTAGGTACCCAAATTTGTTTGGGTCCTTAGAGGTTAGTAACCAAAGCTTTGGGCACCCAAATGGCATTCTTTTTACGGCCAAGTATAGGAGTGCCAACAAATTTAGCAACTATTTTACCAAAACCATCTTTCTTAAGCACATAGCAAGATTCATAAATGTTATTCTTAGTTGTTTTATCCAAGAGGCAATTATTTGATAGATGACCTACTTCATGACATTTATAACAAAACTTCCCATTTGATTTAACGAATCGAGGAGCTTTGTTATTTATCTTTTTGGTGGCAGCCGTCCACGACTTGACGCACGAAGGGGTGCAGAAGACGCTACATCGCTTACGACAGGAATACTTTTGGCCACACCAGAGGCAGACGGTTGAACAATACGTCGCTCGCTGCGTTATTTGTCAACGGAACAAGACAAGCTCATTGTCACCGGCAGGACTCCTTCAGCCTCTTCCGGTTCCCCACCAAATTTGGGCTGACATCTCCATGGATTTCATCATCGGTCTTCCCAAATCTCAGAGCAGGACGGCTCTCTTGGTGGTTGTGGATCGACTGTCAAAGTACGCACATTTCGTGCCTATGATCCGCCAATCCACAGCCCCGGTCGTGGCAAACTTATTCTTCGATCATATTGTTCGTTTACATGGCATGCCGGAGTCCATCGTTTGTGATAGAGATCCCATTTTTATGAGCACTTTCTGGCAGGATCTTTTCAAACGTTGTGGTACAGCCCTCCTCCTCTCAACGGCGTACCACCCGCAAACGGATGTCCAAACAAAGGTTGTCAATCGGACAATCGAAATGTATCTCCGCTGCTTCACAACGGACAATGCTCGCACATGGGTGCAATGGCTTCCGTGGGCGGAATTCTGCTACAACTCTTCCTTCCATACGGCTCACCGCATGACACCCTTCGAGCTTTTGTACGGCCGTCAACCTCCACCGCTACTCCCTTACAATCAACGCACCTCCGCCATTCATGAAGTCGACTGCACACTCACTGCCCGGGTTGAGCTCCTTCATCGCGCCCGAGCATATCTCCACCAAGCCTAGAACAGGATGAAGCAATATTATGACACACATCACCGCGAGGTTTCTTTCGCTCCAGGCGAGTGGGTTTGGCTACGCCTTCAAAGCCACCGTCAACAATCCATCAGGCTCACTACGCAACACAAGCTGTCTCCTCGATGTTACGGGCCATATCAGATCATTGCACGAGTTGGTCAAGTGGCTTACCGTCTTCAACTACCCGCCGAAGCGCGCATGCATAATGTTTTTCATGTTTCCTTATTGAAGCCGTTCAACGGTGCCAGCCCCGCCACTCCTCCATCCCTTCCTCTGGATGTGGAACCGGCTTCCGCACCTTCCCACCGGGCGCCGCTCAAGATTCTAGCTCACCGCATTGTCAAAGGCCGTCGCCAGTTCTTGGTGCAATGGACAGACTAGACCGCCGACGAGGCTACTTGGGAGCTCGCCACATCCTTACGGGCCAACTATCCTAGTTTTCAGCTTGAGGACAAGCTGACTCTTGAGGGCGGGAGTATTGTCATGGGCCTAGACAATGTGTATTATCGGAAGAAGATCGCAGGAAACAAAGATAAGGCAACTGAGATTCCACCCGGCCGTTTTGGTAATCAATAAGGGACGCGTACGCATGACAGGAAGTTGCCAAATAAAGTCTGCTAGTTAGTTGTTAGCCTTATCAAGTTGTTACTTATCTATAGTAAGTTTAGATTTTATTGTTATTAGGAATACGGATTCTGCATCTATAAGAATGAGGAAAATCAATGAAAACGACAAGAAGTATTTGCCACAAAATTCTATTGGCGGTGCCTTCCGATTAACAAGGTCGGTAGCTCTGTTCGCTAGTTATCCATCGAGTCGCCGCCATGGCCTTGACGTCCACCTCTACTCGTGCCGGCCAACGACCGAGCACTCGTCTCTACAACCAAGCTCATAACATTCCCCCTCTGGCTGCCGCCGCTCTGCTCGTCCGCCGTGGAGGAACCGAGGCGACAGGCGAGGAATGGGCTCTGCGGCTCTGCGCCTCTGCTGGAGGAAGAACCGATTAGCCGAAGATGAGTGCTGACTGCTCTGCTGAGAACTAAGCCGGACACTGGGTCACTGAGTATTGAGTGTTGAGTAGAAAACTTTTTCCTTTATCAGTGAGTATTGAGTAGTATTGACTATTGATGAAGAGCCGATTAGCCGAAGATGACTAAGCATGGTTATCACTGACACTGAGCATGGTTATTGACTAAAGTCATATTGAGTAGTATTAGCTCATAGCTGCCAATCTGTCATGTACTCATTTGTTAGGTGTTGGTTGATGCTGCTGGCTAATAAGTTGATGACAGATTGACAGCTAATGTATTGTATTTGTATTGTATGGTATGGATTAGTCATTACTCCGATGCTGACTTGTGACTGCCGCAATTGTTTTGTACAGAACTTATACATACATGGCTGAACAAACAACAAGTACCGCCACCGTTGGCGAGTCCAGTGATGCTAGCCAAGAGCAGGCATATGATCCATCCAAGGATCCAAAGCGGAAGGCCAAATCGAAGGATCTCGGGTGAGTATGGATTTTGGCCCGACATGACGAACAAGGATATGGTGCAATGTATACTTTGCGGAAAACAAATGCATTCAGGCATCAAGAGGTTGAAGCAGCACCTTGCCGCGGGGTTTGGGGATGTTCAAAAATGCCCCAAAACCACCACAGCCATAATGAGAGAGATGCAAGATTACATGAAAAAGATTGCAAGGAACAAGATGATTAATTTAGATGACGATGAAGAGGAAGGTGGAGGTGATGATGTTCATGAGGTTGAGGTTAATCAACAAGTATCCTCGAAGGCGTCATCTTGTCATCCAAGTTCTGGGACAGCTGCCAAGAGGAAGCAAGCTGCCATTATATTCAAACCAGTGGCCAAAGTAACAAAATCAGTTGCCTCCATGATAAAAAAGACACCCGAAGAGGTGATTGAGGAAAGGCATTCCAAACAGTTATCCCAAACCTCCATGGAGCAATGTATGAGGACCAAGGAAGAAAAAGAGAGGGTGGATATGCATGTTGCTAATTTCTTTTATCAGTGTGGCATACCATTCAATGCTGCAAATTCTAGGAGTTATGAAATTATGATGGAGTCTGTTGGACAATACGGGCATGGATACAAGCCTCCTAGTTTTCATGAGTTAAGGGTGCCATTGCTTGCTAAGGCAAAGAATGAAATGCAAGCATTAAGGGAGAAGCAAGAGTCTGGTTGGAGACAATACGGTTGTACACTAATGTCAGATGGATGGACTGATAGGAGAGGAAGACACTTGATAAATTTTCTTGTCAATTGTCCTGAAGGGACTTTCTTCTTGGAGTCTGTAGATGCATCTTCTCAATCGGCTTATGCAAGGATGTTAGCTGATTTGCTTGGGAAGAAGATTGTGGAGATAGGCCCTAACAATGTCGTTCAAGTGGTTACCGATAATGGTGCCAACTTCAAGGCTGCTGGTAAGTTTCTTTTCTTTAGCAAAAAAAACTACCTTATGCTGCAAATTGCTTGGAACTCAATCTTTTTCTTTTGCAGGTAAAATTCTTATGGAGAGGTTTTCCACTCTCTTCTGGACCCCATGTGCTGCACATTGCTTGGGCCTTATGTTGGAAGATATCAAAAAAATAAGTGAGTTCAAGAAGGCCATCAATCAAGCCAAGCATGTGGCTACCTTCATCTATAGGCATGGGAGGCTTCTCAATGCAATGAGGGAGAAGACAGGAGGGAAGGATTTAGTGAGACCCGCAGCTACTCGGTTTGCTACTTCTTTTCTCACTTTGTAGAGTTTATATAAGCATAAGGATGCTTTGCGACTACTCTTTGTTAGTGAGGATTGGACTAGGGTCAAATTGGCTCACACGGAGGCGAGAAAGAAAGTTTGTGATATTTTGCTTTCCTTGCGTTTTTGACATGCTGTGGAGGATTGCATAAGAGCATCCCTGCCTTTGCTGATTGTGCTGAGGATTGTTGATGGGGATGAGAAGCCTGCCATGCCGGAGGTTTCAGCAAGTATGGATCATGCTAGGAATAAGATAAGAGTCTTTTGGAAGCAAACCAAGGGTACTAAAGAAGGTAATGGACATCATTGAGAGGCGGTGGGTGCATCAGATGGAGCAAAAGCTGCATGGGGCTGCATTGTTTTTGAACCCAAACAAATTTTTCGACATCAAAGAAAAAGACATTGACTATGCTTGGAGGCTCCGGATTGCATTCAATGATGTGCTTGAAAAGATTGTTAATTGTGATGATAATTTGCGTAGAAAGATAAGTGATGAAGCGGATGATTATGAGAAAATGAGGAAGAGCTTTGGAAAGCAATCAGTTGTGATGCAACAAAAAACAAAGAGTCCTCGTAAGTATTAAACTTCTATTCTAAGTTGATTCAATTTTAAACATTCTAAGTTTCTAACATAGATACAATGTTTTACGTTTTAGTTGATTGGTGGGATGCTTTTGGTGGCCTTGCTAGAGAGCTTCAAAAGTTTGCAAGACGCATCCTCGGCCTTTGTTGTTCGGCCTCCGGTTGTGAGCGCAATTGGAGCATCTTTGAATTTCTAAGCATTGCAGTTAAGTTGTATTTATTTCAAGGCTGCTCATATATTCCAAGTATTTTCTGTTGTTGATTAGTGATTAATTTTCAGATCCATACAAAAAAAAGAAACTGGTTGGAGCACCAAAGATTGAATGATTTGGTCTACATTCAATACAACCGGAAGATCGCTAAACGTTTTCAAAAGAGGCGTGTGGAAGGGACAAATTTCAACCCTTTGATCTTAGAAGAGTTCCAATGGGATAATGAATGGGTTGAAATGAGTATCGAAGAAGTCCACCACAGAGAAAATCTTTCATGGGCTCATGTTGATGAAGCCACCGGTGCATCACTAATGCTTTAGGGTCGTAATCTGCCTAGGATGGCTAGGACGTACTCTCGACGTGGTGTAAATTTGAGCCCAACAACCCAAGGAGAAGAACAAGGCTCAGACGAGAATGAAGTCTATGAACCTTTGGTGGCCGATGATCTAGACATAGACGATGATTATGGCCAAACACCACCTACTTCTCCTCATGAGAGTGGACCAAGTGATGATAATCGTCAAGATGATTTAGACTTAGACATTGATGTTTGAATGTCCTTGTCCTTGGAACATTATATTTATGTTTGAATGTCCTTTTGCTTGGAACATTATATCTATTGTTGAACTTTTAATGTCTTTGTCCTTGGAACATTCTCAATTCTGTTTTCAAGATATTTTTATAGTTTATGTGAACTCCATGTATCCAACAACCTAGTGTTTCATCTTGCTGACATGTAAATCTCCTGCTTGTACTAGGGAAAATCAAAGCAAGCTGCTGGATGGGTTGAGATATTTCGGACTCTACATCAATGTTTGAACAGCAATGATTTGGATCATATGGAAGGTGCTATGGATTCTATATACAAGGTACTACACATCACTCCTCACTCCTACTATATTTGAGCTTGAATTGTGATTTTGTACATAGGAAACTTGACCTATAATTGAGCTACAAATCTGAACTTTTGGTCGCCTAGGCGTCAAGGCGCCCCGGAGGCGACTCGCCTCGCCGGGGCGCCGTGATAACCATGGTTGCTCCTATCATGCTACATGTGCTTGTAGCATGCCTTCTTCTCCTCGATAGCCTTTTGCACTTCCTGGTTCCACCACCCAGTGTATTTAGGTTCGCATTTAGTCCCTCGGGTCACTCCACACACCTTCGCAACCACCTTTCTAATGTAAATTACCATCTCGGTCCACGTACTATTCACGTCTTCTCCCATGTTCCATATCCCTTCCGTGACCATCCTTTCCTTAAACTCTCATGAGGCATCCCCTTAGCTTCCACCACTTTGTCCTCGTGATTTTGGTCACTTTAGCCAGTCGAGCCCGTATTCTAAATCGAAAGTTCGAGACTACCAATTTATACTGTGGAACAACACACTCTCAAGGTATAACCTTACAATCTATGCAGGTCCTTTGTCCTCCCTCCTTCCAAGAACAGAATCGATAAGGTTGGAATACTGACCACTGCTAAAGTAAATGGGATTGTCTATTTTTAAAGAAGGTGTTAGCTATCATGAGGTCATAGGCTACGGCAAATTGCTGATATTTCATGCAAACAAATTTTGTGGGAAAGCAAATATTCTTGATGCTCATGGTGGTTGTCTATTAAAGGTTGCACATTGCTGCTTCACTCATCTCATGCAAGCATGTTAGCATCAGCAACCAACCAAGTAGCCAACCATTGCACTCAAAACTTTGGTTATTTGTGACTCTTTGATTTGGTATTTAAAAGCAGAATTGATCTTAGTTCAGTTGGAAGTACTTGGCTTTTGATTGTCCGTCCATTACAAATAGCTCATTTTGTTGCTTATCTGTTTCTCAAACCTTTGATACCTGTTTACTCTTGGTAAGAGTGAACCTTTTTTTTTCACATCTCTTGTTATACTGCTCCATGTAATTATTGAGTCCGTAGCTGTTTTGGTTCTCTAACGGTGTGGCTGTTCTTTGGCACAGATATAGTAGTCTGCAATCGTTGTATGGAAAAAAAAAACTACATCTAGTCATTTTCTCATAATCATTTATCTATCATGGGTGGGCAGGCTGGGTTGTTGAAGCCTGATGTTGTGGAAAGCACAGAGATTGAAATACCTTAATTTTATGTTCCTACAAGCCTCAGAAGATCAGCCCGAAATTTCAGAATACTATCAGGCATTTGCTTCATAAGAAAATTCGTGATTCATACACTCATCCTCAGTTTGTATCTGATGTAATGAAGCCTTTACAAATTGAGCAACTCATGGATCAGGAAGTCATTAATCTGTCAGGTGGAGAGCTCCAAAGAGTGGCGCTATGTCTGCCTTGGAAAGGTAAATTTATTACTTGTCTCTTCTTATATTTTAGAATATATGTAGTTTTGCTTTGTTTACTCGAATATTACATTTGAAAAATGTTACACTTGATTCTGGCTGATATTTTAGAATAAGTATTTCTGTACTGGGTTCTGGTTATGGTTCTTGTTCTAGTAATGTGCACCCTCCATTGAGTTTTCGTGGGCGCGTTTAGTTTTTCAATTTGTTGCCGATTGTAAGGTGCACACAAGAAACAAGGTGAAATTTGTGACCTTTTTCCACTCCTAACCAGTGTTATTAAGTCTTCGCCTAGGCATCCCGGCGCCAGAGGAAGCCCGCAATGGTAGCTCGCCTCGCTTGGCTCTGGTCTACGTCACCCACTTGCCCACACCGCTGTCTGCTCCAGTCGTCGTTGCTCTGCATTGCGCCGCTGCCGCCATCCACTGCGAAAGACCGGACAAGTTCCAGCAACAGATCTACGCAGGATCCGCTCCTCCGCGCGCCTCCTCGTCGGATCTGTGCCTTCGATGTCACTAGCACCTCCGTCGCCGCCAGATCTGCGTCGGATCCACTCCTCCGCTCGCTTCCGCGCCGGATCTGCTCCTTTGAGGTTGCCAATTACTTCTCTGGCGCCAGATCCGAGCTCATCGGCACTGGATCCGCGTTGCTTCCAGTCGGGCTTCATCGCCACCTCTGCTCCATCACCGACGTCGGTTGCAAGGTTGAGGTGAGGTCGAGATGGGGGAGGCGACAGGGAAGCTCGATCGGGGAGATGGGGGAGGCGAGGGGGACCTCAACGGGGGACCTCAACAGGGGAGGTGATAGGGGAGGAGCTCAATGGGGGAGAGAGATGGACGCGCAACAGGGGAGGAGCTTGATGTGGGAGAGAGATGGACGCGATACTGAGGTGACGGGGGAGCTCGATGTGTTATATATGTATATATATATATATATATATATATACACACACACACACGGGTAGCGCTATCTGCGGTTACGCGTAGCTTTGCTATTCTACGCCCGAGCCGTAATCCCGTGTCGCTGAACTAGCTAATGTGAACGCATATATACGGCGACTAATAAATGACATCCGTAGTTTATACATGTATACGTTTTTTCTTTGATTTAGCCATAACATTTTACTGACAGCTCCAATTCACAAATCGTTTTCACTGGTAGCTTACTGACAACGAGAGCAACACATTGATATAGGTCTCGGTGCATAAAACAGATTTTACTATTCGTATACATAGATGTTACTATCGGTATACATAGATTTTACTACTACACCAAAGGTCTAACAGCCTGCGCGCTAGTAAAATGTTACGATGCATTCGGTAAAATGGCAGTAAAAACTCATTCGTGCAGCGTTTATTAGCGAGACTTATATCATTATGTTGCTCTCGTCGTCAGTAAGCTATTGGTGAAAACCGTTCGTGCATCCGAGCTGTCAGTAAAAGATTATAGATAAATAAAAAAATACATATTCATGTACAAACTAGAAAACACGTTACAGAGGACATTTTTACTGGTCAGTCATGCGTCGCTAGTAATGTGTTTCGTAGTTTGTATATGAATCTGTTTTTTCTTTGATATAACATTAACTTTTTATTGACAGCTCCAATTCACAAACCATTTTCACCAGTAGCTTACTGACGATGAGAGCAATACACTGATATAAGTCTCGACGCATAAAACAGATCTTACTATTCGTATATATAGATTTTATTATCGGTATATATACATTTTACTGTCAAAGAAATAATATTTTAATTAAAAAATCCTCAAAAAAATTACCACACGTAGGGGAGGAGATATTCTACAACCCTGTAAAATTTGAAGGCCAAACTCAATCGAATTTGAGAGATATAAAAATAACAAAATGCTAAACAGTAGCATATACTACATTTTACTGTCAAGCAAACTACATCTTACTGTCTATTACTCAATGTGTTACTATATGCTGTATACAACAATCTTGTGGTGTAAAATTTTGAAAATCATTTGTAGAAGTTTTCAAAAAATCTCAAAAAATTACCATATATAGTGTAGGTGAGCTTCTACGACCCTGTAAAATTTGAAGACCAAAATCAATTGGATTTAAGAGATATGAAAATAACAAAGTGCCAAACAGCACTGTATACTATCTTTAAACCTAAAAAAATAACATTTTACTGTGAAAAATTCTCAAAAATTATCACACATAGAGGAGGTGTGATTCTACAACTCTGTAAAATTTGAAAACCAAACTCAATTGGATTTGAGAGATATAAAAATAACAAAGTACTCAATAGCAGCATATACTACATTTTACTGTCAAGAAAACTACATCTTACTACCTATTACTCAAAGTGTTACTATATGTTGTATACAACAGTCTTATAGTGTAAAATTTATTAAAATCATATGTAGAAGTTTTCAAAAAATCTCAAAAAAATATCATACCTAGGGTAGGTGAGGTTCTACGACTCTGCAAAATTTGAAGACCAAACTCAATTGGATTTAAGAGATATAAAAATAACAAAGTGCCAAAAAGCACTGTATACTATCTTTTAATGTCAAAAAAAACATTTTACTGTGAAAATTCTCAAAAAATTACCATACGTTGGGGAGGTGGTATTCTACAAATCTGTAAAATTTGAAAGCCAAACTCAATCGGATTTGAGAGATACGAAAATAACAAAGTACCAAACAGCAGCGTGTACTAACTTTTAGTGTCAAGAAAGCTGCATTTTACTGCTTCTTACTCAATGTATTACTACATTCTGTACACAGCAGCTATATGGTGTAAAGTATATGAAAATCATATGTATAAGTTTTAAAAACATCTCAAAAAATTTCCATATGTAGGATACATGAGTTTCTATGACTCTACAAAATTTGAAGACCAAACTCAATCGCATTTGAAAGATATGAAATTGACAAAGCACTAGACAGTGAAAAATCACTAGTCAATCGAATTTGTCTTTTTCATATCTTTCAGCTGGTATTAATTTTGATCTTCAAATTTTTCAGGGTTGTACAATCTCACCTCCTATATTTATAGTGATTTTTTAAAAAAATTTGAAAATGTATACCGTTGGTTTTCATGAATAAAAATTTAGCTCTGTTTGTCGGACCCGCAATAAAATATTTTGAAAATTCTCAAAAAATTACCACACGTAGGGGAGTTGAGCTTCTACAATCCTGAAAAATTTAAAGACCAAAATCAATCAGATTTGAGAGATATGAAAATAAAAAAGTGCCAAACAGCAGCATATACTATCTTTTACTATAAAAAAATAACACTTTACTGTGAAAAATTCTTAAAAAATTACCACACGTAGTGGAGGTGGTATTCTATAACCCTGTAAAATTTCAAAACCAAACTCAATGGGATTTGAGAGATACGAAAATAACAATGTGCTAAACAGCAGCATATACTACCTTTTACTGTCAAGAAAGCTGCATTTTACTGCCTTTTATTCAATCTGTTACTACATGATATACACAACAGATATATGGTGTAAAGTCTATAAAAATCTTATTTATAAGTTTTCAAAAAATCTCAAAAATTATCATACGTAGGATACATGAGCTTCTACAACTCTAAAAAATTTGAAGACCAAACTCAATCGCATTTGAAAGATATGAAATTGACAAAGCACTAAACAGTGAAAAATCATAGTCAACCGAATTTATCTTTTGCATATCTTTCAGCTCGTATTGATTTTGATCTTCAAATTTTTTAGGGTTGTGTAATATCAACTCTCATATCTATAGTAATGTTTTTAGAATTTTTGAAAATGTGTACGGTTGGTTTTCATGAATAAAAATTTAGTACTGTTTGTGGGACCCTAGTAAAATATTTCAAAAATTCTCAAAAAAATTACCACACGTAGGAGAGTTGAGCTTCTACAATCCTGCAAAATTTGAAGACCAAACTCAACCGGATTTGAGATATATGAAAATAACAAAGTGCCTAACAGCAGCATATACCACCTTTTACCATAAAACAAATAACATTTTGCTGTGAAAAATTCTCAAAAAATTACCACACATAGGGGAGGTGATATTCTACAAACCTGTAAAATTTGAAGACCAAACTAGATCGGATTTGAGAGATATGAAAATAACAAAGTACCAAACAATAACATGTACTACTTTTTACTGTCAAGAAAGCTGTATTTTACTGCCTTTTACTTAATGTGTTATTACATTATGTACATAGCAGCTATATGGGTAAAGTCTATAAAAATCATATGTATAAGTTTTTAAAAAATCTCAAAAAATTACCATATGTAGGATACATGAGCTTGTACGACTCTACAAAATGTGAAGATCAAACTCAATAGCATTTGAAATATATGAAATTGACAAAGCATTAGACAATAAAAAATCATTAGTCAACCGAATTTCTCTTTTTCATATTTTTCAACTGTTATTGATTTTGATCTTCAAATTTTCAGGGTTGTATAATCTCACCTCCCAAATCTATAGTAATGTTTTTAGAATTTTCGAAAATGTGTACGGTTGGTTTTCATGAATAAAAATTTAGTTTTGTTTGTTGGACCCATAGTAAAATATTTTGAAAATTCTCAAAAAATTATCACACGTAGGAGAGTTGAGCTTTTGCAATCCTGCAAAATTTGAAGACCAAATTCAATCGGATTTGAGAGATATGAAAATAACAAAATGCCAAACAGCAGCATATACTATCTTTTACTATAAAAAATAATACTTTACTGTGAAAAATTCTCAAAAAATTAGCACACGTAGGAGAGGTGATATTCTACAACCCTATAAAATTTCAAAACCAAACTCAATGGGATTTGAGAGAGATGAAAATAACAAAGTGCTAAACAGCAGCATATACTACCTTTTACTGCCGAGAAAAATGCATTCGTGCAGCGTTAATTAGCAAGACTTATATCATTATGTTGGTCTCGACGTAAGTAAGCTATTAGTGAAAACCGTTCGTGAATCGGAGCTATCAGTAAAAAGTTATAGCCAAATCAAAGAATACAGATTCATGTACAAACCAGAAACACGTTACAGAAGACATTTGCATACATGCGGCGACTAATAAACGTCATTCTAGTTTGTACATGTACTTGTTTTTTTTATTTAGCCATAACATTTTATCGACTCTGATTATAAACGTTACTAAGATGATCGATGACGAGAGCAACACACGTATATAAGTCTCAACAAGATAAAATGATTTTACTATCCGTATATATAGATGTTACTATCGATATATATAGATTTTACTATCATACAGTAGTAAATTGATGTAAATTTGACAGTAAAATTTGATTTATGTGATGTTTATTAGTGAGACTTATATTATGTTGTTTCTCTCGTCATCAGTAACCTAACGGTGAAATTTGTTCGTGAATCGTACGGCGAATCAAAAGTTATGGCTAAAACAAATAGAAATCAGATTCATGTATACGTCTTTTTGCATCTCTCGGTCACACACATGCATGCATTAATTCCGGACGATTAATATTTCAAGGCTCAGTCGCATAGCGCTAATTAGTGCAACGCATGGCTCGGTTGGACTGCAAAACCGACCGACGTGTAAAATATGTTATTCTACACGCGGCTGTAGAATTGCGTTTATATATATATATATATATATATATATATGACGCCTAATCCTTGTATAGACACCTGACTAGGCGTCCAGGCGTCTTGCGCCGTGATAACCATGCTCCTGACCCTATTAACTTTGTCAATTTCCAAAGCAACAAAAAGGAGCTTGTTCTCCCTGTGCAACGCTGTGAGCTAGCGTGTTGTGTTTGCATTGGTGAGAAAGGAGGGTATGAAGCGCTGAAAGCAACCTCTCTAATTATTATGGCAGTTTGCTCATTTCTCTTACTCCTTAATCCCTCTGCTGAGATAAAGTATGCCTAAGAAAAATCAACAGAGTACTGTACTACTATATAACGGTTTGGCTCTTGGCCTAGTATCCTTGATGCTCCACCTGGCTGGAAAAATTCAGGAGACAATTCCATAGGGAAAATTAATGTCCATATTGGCTGCCCCATACAAAACAATAACCTTTTATTTTTCGCATCCTGCTTTATAGACCTGAAATGCTGTGATCAAAAGGTAATCCGCAGTGATATTGAAAGCACACAAGAAAAATAACTTTCTTGCTGTTTCTACTGGCTTTCACAGCTGTGGGCCTGTGACCTTAGTTGTTCAGGTCCTAGAACGCTAGAATTTCTAAATTAATTGAAATATCAAAACAATGTCTAGGATCTCGTATATATGTCTAATGTACATATGCTGCGTTATAACAGCCATCTAAATAGAGCTGTATGGTTTTATGACATAGTAAATGATATATATGATGCCTGTGGAACTGTTCAGCTTGTTGATACTTGCATCTCGGTGTATGATCAGCCTGCATATATTTATTTGATAGATGAACCAAGTGCATATCTGGATTCAGAACAGCGTATTGTTGCTTCAAAGGTTATCAAAAGGTTCATCCTTCACGCAAAGAAAACTGCATTTTATCGTTGAGGGGCAACCTTCGATTGAAATTACTGCAAATGCACCACAGTCCTTGGTGTCTGGGATGGCCCTTTTCTTGTCGGTAAGTTCTACATGAGCCATTACTCTCAAATCTCAACTGAACGGCAGTTGCTTCCATCTCTGATGATTAAATGACGTCTTACTTTTTTTGCGCCCCATGACTGGACTATTAGCGTCTCTTGGAAGCATAGATTTTGTTTACAACTTTGCATACATAACATGGGACCACCAGGAAGTATCAAGTTGCATATTAAAAAATGTTAAGGGGTTTAGTTTATGGTCTTAGCAATATCACTATTTTACAGAGGTACTATAAATTTAAGATAAGCTGACTATTTTACAGAGGTACTGTAAATTTAAGATAAGCCGATGTTTAGTGAGCAACTGTATTTGTGAAGTAGGTTCATAAGTTTACTACCATCCCAAGTGTATGTTTTATTTTGTAATTTTCTTTGGCTGAGCCACAATTGAAAGATCTGTTGTTAAGCTGACAATAGCTGTCGTGCTTCACAGTTTACAGAATGTGAAGCTTTACTTCTAATTATGTTCATTTTGACTTGAGATTGTTCATACAAGTGATGCTGTTGATCAAATTTTAAATATTTCGGCTGCTTGTATCGTAGTACGCCGGCTTCTTTCTGAACAGCAGTTCTCCTGATCGACCACCAGAAATTAACCAACACTTACTACAAGTGAAAATAATAATAAGGGAGAAATCTATAAAAGGCCCACAAGTCACCTACTTTTTCAATCTGCCCCAATCTTATTTTCGTTTAATTTGCCCCTCATAAGTTAAGTTAGCTTACAGATGCCCCCTGGTCGCATGTTCGTACTATTTTCTCTTGGTTTGAATTATTGACGTGTCTCAATGATTTTAATACTTATTTAAGTTATATCCACACTTTTTTCAAAAAAATGAGTGATTTCAGTATTTATAATATACGATTCCAACATTGAAACATTAGTAATTAAATAGTGTATTATAAATACCGAAATCACAATATAATTGAAATAAGTATTAATATCATTGAAACAAATTTTGACACCACTAAGACAAGTGCCAAATATAATAAAAACTATGAGAAATAGTGCTAACATGCGGTCTAGGGGAGTATTTACATGCCAACTTTACTTATGGGGGACAAAGTAAATGATAAGTAGATATGGAGGACAAATTGAAAAAGTAGGTGACTTATTGATTTGCCCCAAATAAGTCCGTATGGTAAAACTGTAAAAGTTTTTCACTAGTAACTAATCGAGAGATGGAAACTGGCAAATGGCTAGATGGCTAGGCGTGCAGGTGCCAGAGTTCAAGTTCTAGACTTTGTGCTAGTATCCACCGATTTTAGTAGTAAACACACATATGCACGTTTTGTGCGAAAATATGTGCCCGCGCTCTATAAGACCTTGAGTGCCTCTGATAAATTTCTAGCGTGTATAGGAGAGACGCATGCATGTGTGTGCGTGAGTGGTGTGAGTGTGGTGTGCATTGAGTGTCTTTTATTCCTAAAAAAAGTGGTTGCGATGCTGAATCGGCCAATATTTTCCAATTGGTACACCTAAAATTTTGGAACTTTCATGGAGATGGACGCCCAAACGCCCTCACCTCCTCTGCATTGCCATGACTAGCTACTTCTAAGGGTGGAAATGGATCGAATAGCTCCTTTACCACATTCATATTTGTATTTTTTGAATGAATACAAATATGAATTCGAATATTCTTGAATACAAATATGAATTCGAATCGAATATCTACTCAATTCGGTTGGATCTGGATATCCTCATAACTTATGTAATATGAAGATATTAATGATATTTTACCCTCATACAACCACAATTAATCATTAGAATCTAATTATTTCACCTAAAGCAACATGAATTCACATTGAACTACAAACTAGTTGTATTGCAATGAAATATGTATATTGCTTCATCGAATACGAATACAAATATGAATAATCCGGATAAAACAACATTTCGGATGGTAAAAGTCTATAACATATTCGCATCCAAATTTTTTAATGCAAATTCGAATACAAATAAGAGAGAAATTATTAATCGGATGGAAAAATATATACCATATTCGTACCCAATCAAATACGGTAGTTGAATCATACGGATAATTCGTATCCATTTCCCACCCCTATTACTTCCAACATCCAAGAGGGGTTCGGGACCATGCATGCGTGCACGGTTTCTTCTGGCACCTAGTCTGTAGAGTTAAACAACTATAATTACTTCATTCTTACACCCATGTTTGGTTTTATCTACTTTCAGGTGATTTCAGTAATGGAAGGTCAGAGCCCGATGGTGGCACCGTGCATGCAAGCCTCAGATCAGCCCTTCACGAGTTTTGCCACTGTTGAGAAACCCTAAAGCCCATCGCAGGCCCATGTGGTCCCTTATGCCGAAACCCTAGAGAGCGCTATAAAAGGAGGAGGGGGGTCCCCCCCATGTACAAGAAGAATTCATTAGCAATAAAGAATTTCCGCTTTCGCTCTCCCTAAACACGTGTCTCTCTCTCTTTCTGTTCTCCACTTCAGATCTGTTCGGGAACCCCGGACTATTCGATAGCGAGGTTCCTCAACACGTTATCAGCACGAAGCTCTACGGAGATCAGAATTGAAAAGGTGAGAAGAGGTAGGATTTGGAAATTGAATCTAAACGCTTGTCGTTTTCTTCGCATGCATCTATCCTACGATTTTGTACCGCTTTCGTCACGTGGCACGAAACTACACGGCGATCGCTCGAAACTACTAGCACGAAGCTACAGTTTTTTTACTGTTCATCACAGGAAAGAAAAAGAAATCGACGTCGCCTCGGTCTTGCAAGACGCAGCCGCTGCCGACGGCCGCCGTCGTAGCCTCGGTCCACCGGCCGAAGGCCGCACGACGCCGCCTCGCCGACTTCGGACCGGGCGCGCACACATAGATCGGCTCGTCTGCGGTGCCCACCGCCGCCGCCGACCGCCACCACGGCCGCGCGCCAGCAGCCGGCTCCGCCGTCGTGGCGCTTGAAGCGCTATCGCCGCGCCCGCCACGCCAGACGGAAGAAGAAGCGGCGGCGCGCCGGCACCGCCACGCCGCGCCATTGTTGCCTTGGATTGCGCGCTGGCACAAGGAGAGCCGCCGCCTACCGCGTGTCGCCGCGACCGGCTCGCAGCCCCAGCAGTCGCCACCGCTAGCGCCGCTCCTTCCCAAAGACGCTGTCGCGCTCGGCAAAGCCGCGCCGTCGCGCTTCGTCTCGGCGACGGTTGCCGCCATGGCGCACGGCCCGCCGCCTCCCCGCGCGCCGCTTGCAACCGTCGCCGCGACGGCCCGGCCGCTGCTCGCAGCCGCTCCTCGCCTCCGCCACGTGAGCGCCGCCGCCGGATCGCGCTGCCTCCGCCTCGTCGGGTTGCGCCACGCCGCCACACCGCACGAAGAAACCGGCCGCCGCCGCTCAAACGCCAGAAGAAGCGTTGTCGCCGGCGCACCGCCGAGCATGAAGCTCGGCCTCGGCCGGCGCCGCCGCTTTGTCGCGCTGCCTCGGCACTTCGCCTCACGCCGACGCTCGCCCGTAGCTCCCACCGACGCGCGCCAAAGCCGCTGCCGCCTCGCTCGCCGCGCGCCGCAAGCGCGCCGCCACCGACCGGGCGCAGACGGCTCGCCGCCGCTTGCGCGCCGAAGCCGCCACCGCGACGAGGCCGCGACGGCTCGCCGGGGCCAGCTGCGCCTCCGCGCGCTCCGCCGCCCGCCGCCACCGGTTCGGCTCGGCCGCTGCCGCGCCGGCCGCCCGCCCTCCCGCCCGCTTTCGCCACCTGGCCGGCCCTCTCCATGCGCAGCGCCTGCGCCGCTCTTTGACTTCCGGCTCAGACCAGCTCAGTGGGCGTCGCCGCCACAGCCTCCTCGGTCCATGTTGTCGACCTCGCCGCCCCGTCGCCCGCATGCGTATGCCGATTCGCCCACAGACATTACTCGGTCGTCGCCGGCCAAGAAGAAGAAAACGGCGGCGCCGGGAGGATGTGGCGGCTAGGGTTTTTACCCTAGCCGTCACGCACGCTAAATGGGCCGGGAAGGCCCAGAGACAGCTTCGGCCGAAGGAAAAAGAAAAGAAAAGAAAAAAAGAAAGAAAAGAAAGGAAAAGAAAAGAAAGAGAAAAAATGCGAAATTTTTGAAAAATTGCGAAAAATCCGAAGATTATTTGGCTCTGCTTTTAATTTTTCTAGCTTTATTTCTCTATTTTATGAATTTTCTTTATGAATTTTGAATTCATTGCTCTATTTTGAATATCGCAATGCATGGAAATTTATTTTCTGTTTTATGCTTATTGCAACCATTTTCTATTAGATTACACGCAGAATCTAATGTCGAAATTTTGAAATCATGAATTGTGAATCGTGAGTTTGAAGAATCGCCCCGCCTTGGCCAAAACTATCTCACTTGGGCATCGAACGTAAAGATCGTTCTTGGGGCAAGAAGCTCCGCGCAGCAATCGGTCTAGGTCCTCGCAGACGCGAAACCTACCGCCGTCGGCGTAACGATCAAACCGCAGACCGCCATTTAAATGCATGAATCGCATTTTCTTTTAGATCATGGTTGTTAGCATTTTCTTTTGAATAATGAATAGTAAGCTCTAGAAGAGCATACTTCTCTCATGAATAAATATGCAATTTATTCTTTATTCCAAGATTCTTTCATTTACAAGCAATATTTGAATTATTTTGCCTCTGCTTGATTGGAATTATATTTCTTTTATCTAGAAATCGTAGCGCCTAAATGGAAGAGATATGCATTGTTGATAGTGGCACAACAAATACCATCTTAAGAGAGTCTAAGTATTTCCAATGATCACGAAGAACGCTGAAAGATTACTACGATCGCAGAAGCGACTCATATGTAATCGGCTCGGAAGAGCCACTATTATATTGCCTATGGGTACAACTTTGGTAATTGAAGAAGCCCTTTTGTACCACTCGAATCAACGCAAGACTCTCTTAAGCTTTAAAGACATCCGCGCCAATGGTTTTCACGTAGAAACCAATGAAGAAAATGGCAAAGAATATTTGTGCATTGTGAAGCACGCGGTATGTGGAAAAATGGTATTAGAAAAATGTCCTCATATGAATCAGGTTGTACTACACTAATATTCATGCACCAAGTGTATACTTCCTTGAAAACTGCTTTTAGAAGCTCAATTATTTTCTTTATGGCATGGTAGATTAGGTCATCCTGGTCTTAGAATGATGAGAAATATAGTGAACAACTCACGTGGTCATGGCATAAATGTTAAAATTTTCCCGAATCATGAAGATTTTGTGTGCCCCGCATGTGCCACCGGAAATTAATAACTAGACCCTCTGTCATGAAAGTGCAAAGTGAAATCCTGCATTCTCGAACGCATCCAGGGGATATTTGCGGTCCGATTCAGCCTGTCGTGGCCGCTTCGATACTTTATGGTGCTCATCGATGCTTCCTCGAAATGGTCGCATGTATGCTTGTTGTCAACAAGAAACCATGCTTTTGCAAAGTCGATCTCGCAGATCATAAGAATTAAGAATGCTTTCCCGATCATCGCGTGAAGTCCATCGAATGGACAATGCCGAGAATTTACTTCAAAGGCATTTGATGATTATTGCACAAAGAACAGGATAGCGCTTGAGCACTCTGCACCGCACGCCCATACGCAGAATGGACTAGCGTAAGCACTAATAAAGAGGATTAAGTTCATTGCCGCACCACTTTTGCAGAGTTGTAACTTGCCCAACACTTGTTGGGGACACGCAGTCCTGCACGCAGCAGCTCTTATCAATTTTAGACCGTCGGCCTACAACATCCATTCTCCTATGCAGCTTGTGCACGGGATTATCCCGAAGATCTCCCATCTTAGAAAATTTGGGTGTATGGTATATGTACCTATACCACCCCCTCAGCGGACTGCAATGGGCCCTCTCCGCAAGTCTGGGATATACGTTGGTTATGAAAGTGCATCCATAATCAGGTATTTGGAACCCATGACTGGAGATTTGCATACAGCCCGGTTCGCTGATTGCATCTTTGACGAGGATCGTTTCCCGTCATTAGGGGGAGGAAATCAACCTTTGGATGAAAAATGCCGGGAAATCATATGGCATTCCACCGATCCCGCACATGACCCCCGCACTAATGAAGCAAATCAAGAAGTCCAGAAGGTAATTGATTTGCAGAATTTAGCAAATAGTTGCCTGATCATTTTTGTGATCTGAAGGGCGTGGTTAAGTCGCATGTACCCGCAAGAAATGCACCAGAGAGGGTGGAAATACCAAAGAAAATAGAAGGTATCCCTCAACCTGTTCAGAGGCCTCAAAGAAAAAGAGCAGGCAATCTGGCTCCTCAAACCCAAAGTACCCGGAGACGCCCGGAGAAAATCAAGCGAGAGGACTTACCACAACCAATCACGAAAATGCCCCAAGGAAAGAAGGGAGCCGCTTGAGACTGCACTGAAAGAAGCCAAAGGAAAGGCAATTCCTGACTTTGAATCTTCCATCGCAGAAGTCGCGGAAATAATGTGTGCGCACACATAGGCGATGAAAGCTAAAGGAACTTGCTCTGCGATAGGGAAAAGCAAATAAGAGCAAGTAGAAGTGCATGAAGCACCCCATGAAGAAATGGCCATAAACTTTGTAATAACAGAGAATCCTCGAATAGAGCAACACCAACGTTGATGCATACTTCAGAAAGAAGATTGCCTCGATCATTGATCATGATCCCGAGCCCGCATCTCGCGCAGAGTGCAAGAAAAGGCTAGATTGGGAAGCATGGAAAAGGCAATCATCTGCAGAGTTAGTCTCTCGAACAAGAGAGAGGTGTTTGGGCCCGTATGCCGCACACCTCCCAATATAAACCCCGTGAGGTCACAAATGGGTCTTTGTTCGGAAGAGAAATGAAAACAACGGTTGTAAGGTACAAAGCTAGGCTTGTAGCTCAAGGTTTCACTCAACGCCCGGAGTTGATTATGAAGAAACCTATTCTCCGGTCATGGAGGAATTACCTTTAGATATTTGATCTCAATGGCGATCAACTTGAAGTTGAGAATGAAGCTAATGGATGTTGTCACAAAGATACCTATATGGAAACTTGGATTCGAGATACATGAAAGTACCTAAGGAATTCCTATCCCAACCAAGATGGAGCAAATAGAAACACATGCAGATGTGAAATTGGAGAAATCACCGTATGGATCAAGCGATCAGAAGAATGTGGTACAATCGCTGAGTGACTTTCTCTGCAAGAAAGGCTACACAAACAAATGAAGATTGTCCATGTGTGTTTATACAATGATCCTCGAATGGATTCTGTATAATCTCCGTCTATGTAGATGACTTGAACATCATTGGGACGGATGAAGAAATTGAAGAGGCATGCTCATACTTGAAGTCCGAGTTTGAAATGAAAGATTTGGGTAAAACCAAGTTTTGTTTAGGCTTGCGGCTTGAACATGTCCAAGGAGGAATCTTGGTACATCAATCAACCTACACACGTAAAGTGTTGGAAAGGTTTGGTTTTGAAAATCATATCCTGCAAAGATTCCAATGGTTGGAAGGTCACTCCAAGCGCACCTAGATCCATACTGCACCTAGAGAAGAGGGGAGGAAGTCCCGGGAGCAGAATTCCCATATCGAGTGCAATTGAGCGCTCATGTACCTTGCAAATAGCACTAGGCGGACATTGCGTCACTGTGAATTTGCTAGCTCGATCAAAGGCGTAACCCACCAAAAGGCATTGGAAAAGGGATCAAGGACATCTTCCGTTACCTCCAAGGAAGCAAAGACCTCGGTCTGTTTTTCAGAAGAAACAATGAATTGAATTTGGTTGGCTACGCCGATGCTGGGTACCTATCAGACCCACATACTGGCAAGTCCCAAACTGGCTATGTTTTCCTATGTGGAGGAACAGCAATTTCTTGGAAGTCGTCTAAGCAGACTCTTGTCTCGACGTCGACAAACCACTCGGAAATCATCGCTTTGTATGAAGCATCTCGTGAATGTGCATGGCTCAGAAGAATGGTTCACCACATCCAGAAGTCATGTGGTTTGAATATTGAGCAAACTCCTACAATAATTTATGAAGATAATGCACTTGTGTTGCCCAAGCACAAATGGGATATGTGAAGAGCAATCTCACGAAGCATATCAACCCCAAGTTCTTCTATGCTCATGAATTGCATAAGATGAACGAGATCAAGATATTGCATACTAAGTCATGTGAAAATCTTGCAGATTTGTTCACTAAATCACTCCCAAAGATCTACCTTTGAAAGGTGCGTGAAAGGAATTGGGATGATGAGACTTAGAGAAGTGCAGATTTCGGGGAGATATGTCACATACTCCCACATGAATCCCGAGCATGAATTATGAATACCCAACATGAATCTCAAGATTAGCAATTGAAGTTGGGAGAATTGTACTCTTTTTCCTTAGCAAGTTTTTCATAAAGTTTTCTTGTAAGATTTTAACGAGGCAATTAGTGCAACATAGTAAGCGTATGCTATGTACTCTTTCTCCAAGTATTTTTCCCACTCGGGTTTTTCTCGAGTTTTAATGAGGCATATGCATCTCGCGCAAAGGGCCCAAGGGGAGTGTTGAGAAACCCTAAAGCCCATCGCAGCCCATGTGGTCCCTTATGCCGAAACCCTAGAGAGCGCTTATAAAGGAGGAGGGGGTCCCCATGTACAAGAAGAATTCATTAGCAATAAAGAATTTCCGCTTTCGCTCTCCCTAAACACGTGTCTCTCTCTTTCTGTTCTCCACTTCAGATCTGTTCGGGAACCCCGGACTATTCGATAGCGAGGTTCCTCAACAGCCACCATGCTTTGCCATTTCCATTGCGATTGTGGAGCCCTCGCCAGTCGCCATTTGACAGTAAGCCCACTGACAGCCTCGAACATGATCCATCGCCTTGTCTTTTTGATGCTGCAATCCGACCTGTTTGTACGAGACACCAATTCTTTAGCCCTTGCCAGAGCATAATGGCGTATTCAATGCATCCCATCCTTATGTGCCCTCCCGTGCACCCTCAAGATTTTCGTTAGGATTCTTGCACCAACCGAATAGCTGCGCAAGTCGGAAATCAAATCCGACTGCGATTTGTAGTTGTAACATTTCAAAATTGGAGTTTGTGAATGTTTAAATTTGAAAATGAACCATTTGCAATTTCTTTGAATTAATCAAAGCTTAATTTGAATTTTATATTTATAAAAGGATTTAATTTGACTAATCTATTCAGCAAACAAAAGATTTTCAGTTTTAGTTGGGTTCATTATGACTCAAGGAATTTTTCTGCATTTTTGAAGATTTTTCTGAATTTATTTGAATTTAATTGCTTTTATTTGAATTTCTGGAAATTTATTAAATCGGAAAATGCTTTATTTTCGAAAATCTTTGTGGGCCGAATTTCTTCCGCGGCCCATTACTTTTCCACCGCCCGGCCCGCTCCGCTCAGCCCAGTTCCTCCGTGCCGGCCCATCCAACTCGCGCCGCGTGAGCCGTCGGATCCGCGACGTGTGTGCGGCTGCGATACAGCCACGTCGCCCACGCTGCCACCGCCGTAACCCTAACCGCCTCCACTTCAATCCCGCGTTGTTTCTCGGTTTCCGGATTTGGCACGCCTCCCCAGGCTATTTAAGCCGTCGCCACACCCAGTCCGAGGTTCACCTCGTTGTGCCGCTCATTTTGCCCCATCTCTTATCGCCCGAGACGCTGCCATCGCCGAGTTCGAGCTCGCCGAAGTCCTCCGCCGCCGCCGAAGCCTTCCTCCGCGTGGATCTCCGCCGCCAGTACGTCTCCGCCGTCGCCGTTGGTTTCTTCGTGTTGCCCGCGAAGCCATCTTCCAGACCCCCAAGGTTTCGTGCTCGATCTGTCGCAGATTCGTCGAGACCCGTGTCGTCTTCCTCAGCTCCGGTGAGTTGCGCCGCCACCCCTCGCCGTCGTGCTCCGCCGCGAAGTCTCGGTCGTCCGATCACCCGTGTGCGCTCCCGATCGCGCCACGTCCTCGCTGCCCGCCGCCTTGCCTCTCCACTGTCCGATTCAATCGAGCCGCTGGATGCGTGACCCATGGAAAGCCCATGTCGATCGCCACCTCAGCATCCCGCTTCAGCCGCCACGTGCGCCCTAGCCCCGCGTGGAAGCCATGTCGGCGCCCCGTGGCATTCCACGTCGGTCGGTCTGCTGCGTCGCCCTTGCTCCTCTCGGCGGACGCAGTTCACCATGGACCGAGTCTCTGACTCGTGGGTCCCGCGTGTCAGCCAAAAATCCTTTTTCTTTTATTCTTTTCCAGAAATCCGAAAATTCCAGCCAATCAGATTGCGCCACGTGTCAGCCTTTCTGATTTTCTGATCTGGGAATCTTCCAGGAGGCCGTTATACTTCGTTCGAGCTCCGATTCCAGTGATTCAAATTTCTAAATTCATCTAAATTCAAGATCTATCTTCCAGTACCATTATTTTCAATTTTTGAATTATGTTTGAATTTGTTTTATTTATTTGCTCTCGTTTCGCATGTAGACGACGCAGTCGAAGCTCAAATGAATCAGCAGTCAGAGGTAGATCTCGCTGGAGGCAACGAAGGCAAGTCTTCCTTGAACATATTGATCCCAAATTTTATAAAAAGCTTATGTTGTTTTAAATTATGCATGCTTACTTTTATGCAATGTACTTTGAATATAATTTTAGAGTATAGTTAAATACCAGAATTTGTTATACCCTCATTGGTATTGATCATGTCAAACCTTTGTCACCCTAGATAATACTAGCTATTTTATTTGGTGATAACCAGTAGATTAGCATGGGACGGTAGAACTGCTTAGTCCAGCTTAAACGATTCGGTATTATGCCATGATAGGAATCATTTGAAATATTGTTGAATCTTATTTGTGAAGTCGCGACAATTGGTGTTGCTGCTGTTATTTAAATGAAATAAAGTGAAAAATATGGTTTAGACCAGGGTGGATGGATGTTTGGCGGGTGCAGAAAGCACGAGACCTTGGTATGTGAATGTTTCGCCCTAATCAATTAAGGACCGAAGCATGTGTTATCATGGACCAAGCACTACCGTACAACCACAAGTCTATATGGGTACGACCTGGCTAAATAATTTGTGTGTCTCATTATTAGCTTCGCCAGTTGGTAAGTGCCAGATGATGGCAGGTGCAAGAGGGGCTACTGTACTGGACAGCTAGAACCCTAACAGCGGTGAAACCTTAGCGGGCGATGTTAATAGTGGGGTTATGCGTTGTAAAGGCCTTGTGTTAATTGTATGGCAACAAGAGTCGATCATGTCTTATGGGTAAAGTGTACACACTCTGCAGAGTTAAAACCACTTAAGTAGCTGTGCCCACGGTCAAGGGCAGGCGAGGTACGCTTGCACAGTGTAGATTTTATGGTTTTGTTTTAAATGAACATGGTGGTTTGGAAATCCGTGAGCAGATGGAACTCTCGGGTTATGGTTTGGCAGATGGAGCTAGTCAGGTAGATGGAACCTGTTTAGTTGTTATATCAAATTTAATTACTATACTATTTACATTTTGACCAAATGATGCTTTATGAAATTACTATTGGTATTTACAGTTAAACTTTGCTTTATGCTAAAAGAGCCATATTATGCCTTCAATTGTTTAGCCTTGCATATAGTTATCGTACATTATGTTTACAAAACTTGCGGAGTACATTTTGTGCTCACCCTTACAACATCCCCAACTTTCCACAGAGGAGTTCGCAGAAGCTGAAGGTGACTACAATTTCTATGCTTGTGGTTATGACGAAGGCGATCCGGAATGCTAGGACGCGTACCCCAGTCGATTACCTGTTGGGCAAATGGATGGGCTTATTCTGCTTTTGTTATTTCGTTTCCGCTGTTTCTTATTGATCTCAAGCCATGATGCTGCTTATTTGTAATAACGGGCCATAAGGCTAATATGGGCCATAAGGCTAATACTCTTTTGAAACATTAGTAATTAAATAGTGTATTATAAATACCGAAATCACAATATAATTGAAATAAGCATTAATATCATTTAAACAAATTTTGACACCACTAAAACAAGTGCCAAATATAATAAAAACGATGAGAGATAGTGCTAACATGCGGTCTAGGGGATTATTTACATGCCAACTTTACTTATGGGGGGCAAAGTAAATGATAAGTAGATATGGAGGGCAAATTGAAAAAGTAGGTGGCTTACTAGGGGTGTTTGTTGATTTGCCCCAAATAAGTCCGTACGGTAAAACTGTAAAAGTTTTTGACTAGTAACTAATCGAGAGATGGAAACTAGCAAGTAGGGATAAAAACGGAAACGGAATTTCCGACCGTTTCGGAGAAAAACGGAAACGGAAGCTCTTTTTCGGAAACGAAAACGGAAAATATCGATGACGAAACTAAACGGAAATTTTTGTCTAAAGCGGAACGGAGAGCAATTTCCGTCGGAAACGGAAACGGAATCGGAAATAAGTTAAACCGGAAATTCTGTCGGAAACTTGGCCCACTTGGCCCAAAAAGTAGAATGGAGAATTTACATTTATTTTCGAATTAAAATAATTTTAGAAATACAAAAGGCTTTATAGAAAATATCAAATAGAGTCCAAAAATTCCGAAAAATTTCTCAAAAATACTTTGGAACATTTTGAACCTAGAAAATTTATTTCTAGAATAATTATGGCTTAATTTTTCATGATTAAATTAATTATATAAATCTGAAAAATAGAAAAATAGCATTTATAAACTCCAAAAAAAATCCAAGATAAATCTTAGAAAATCATAAATGAACATTGAACAATAGTATGCAAATTTTAGGGGATTACATCTTTATAGTTGGAGGAGCAAGAGGATGTTGATGATAACGATATAGAGGAGGATATGATGGTCTGATCTGGGGGACAAATAGTGAGCTTTCAACTGACAAACTTGAAAAAAAACTTCCCATTGATACCGGTGAACATAACATTGTTATTGTATCCTCCTTTGAGGTAGAATGAGTTACATTGTTTTTGCAGTTATGTATATTGTGATCATGTACTACATTCTTGTGGAATTTTCCACTTTCGTTTCCGTATCCGCTCCGTTCCGTTCCGCATCCGTTTTCGTCACTATTCGTTTTCGTATCCGTTTCCGTGGTTTCTGATTTCGTTTCCGTTACCGGTAAAAGATGTGGAAACGAAAATGGGATGACCATTTACCGACCGTTTCCGTTCCGTTTTCATCCCTACTAGCAAGTGGCCAGATGGCTAGGCGTGTGGGTGTGCACCAAACCCACCAGTGTTCAAGTTTTAGACTTGGTGCCAGTTTTAGACAGGGCTCGAGCTGGGTATTCCTAGCTCCACCAAATCTGTGGAGCTGGAGCTGTGAGTACATTAAAAGTATTTAGATGGATCATCTTGTTTACATTTTAGATCAAAAATATAAACTTAATTCACTTTATTTTAGCCTACAAGTTTCAGATCTCAAGTGAAGCTGAGATCTGAAGCTCTACCAAACAGGCCCTAAGTGTTTTATTTATGTGAAGCACATAGCCTTCACATACAATAAAAAAAGGCTCAGGAAGGCAAAAGTTACAAGATAATTGCATGAACTAAATAGAATTTCTGAAACAGTTAAGAGAAGAGCTCTATATTGGAAATAGAGGTGAACAAACTATGGTAGTATTCCTAGAGAAAAATATATGCAGAGAGAATTCATCGTAAACAGCAGCTGACGGATCTATGCTGCCTTTCCGTGCTCAGCATGACTATACTGTACCACAACTACATGTGGAAAAAAACTATTTATTGGATTTCAACTGTCTAAGTACTGATACAATTCCAATAAACAAAATTAGTTCGGCAGGTTTTTATGTGCAGCTGACAAAGTGACAACAAAACAACACAACTACCCTCATGATTCTATATTGGTTCACCAGAATAACAATCTGACTACTGTTGACGAGGGGAGTTAGAAAGATGGGAGAAAGTAGAGTGCCAAATTCAGAATGAATGACGAAGCAATAATTTCCACTATAGTGCCCTTCTGGCAAATAGACAGCAAGAACTGAGAAGCCTTGTATTGTTAGTGTCCCAATTTACACCAGGTGAAACAAAACATATTTTTTTTTCTCAATTTTGACTGGATTGAGAAATAAGTGGATAAAACGTTTTAAACAGATCATCTGCAAAAAATGGTATAAATAAAGACAATTTATATGTCAGGTCTTACTGGATTGAGTAAAAAAGTTTCAAAAGCATCATCTCCGAAAAATGGTAGGGAAAAAAAAGGAATATGGGAAAGAAAGGGTTACTGAAACCATGCCTCATTATACTTGACAAATTTAAAGCTAATTGACACAGCAGAGTAGCACGCAAAGCAGCAAAGCTGGGGTCAAGACCATGGCTTATTAGGCTACAGCGTCACTATGACAGCAACATCTTTTGTGAGATCTGCGAAACAAAAAAAGTGATGAGTCAAATGCGAAATGGAGAAGCCCTGGCATACCTGAGATATTGATGGATATAATAAATTTGATAAGTTCATAAGAACTGTGAATATGCCAAAAGTATCTGGGCACAAAATATGACTCGATCAAAACCAATTGTGAATCTCATCATCTTCACTCCCTGTCTTGACCAGGTCATCATATGACATTTTTTTTCACAAAAAGAGGATATGCAATAGAGTAGATTTTTTTGTTGGCAGCAACTTTCATAATTAAGAGGGTTTAAACTTAGGGCCGGTTTATTTTAGCTTTTGATTCTGGATTCTGACCCCAAAAGCAGAATAAAAAAACAAACATATCAATTTTAGAATCTGATCCTCACAATTCAGCCCACTCATACACATTAGAATCTACAATTCACTTCATATGTGCTTTTGGATTCTAGCTTTTAGAAAATCATCTTCTCTACAATTACAATTCAGAATCAGCTTTTAGAGAATCCAAAATGACAGAACAACAATTGTATAATATTGAGCAGAACAATATTGGAAGTACGTACGCAACTACGCAAAAACTAGAAAGGGAAAAGCACCGAAATAAGCAAACCAACAAGAAACAGATCTGCAGCTGGGAGATACTAACAAATTTTATTTACTGGATGGAAGATATAGGTCGAGGTCTTCGTGCTTGGAACGTCAGAACTTTGCATGGACGCGGAGAGAATTTGGAGCGGCTAGAAGAAAGCACATGTCCAAGAAGAAGCATGCACAGTAGGTTAAATTAAGCATGTTGTTCAAACGCAGCAGTATGGTTGCGGTGCACCAAACAAAAAGCGAATGACTTCATGTAAAAAACAAAAGCAATTGGTGGGTGGAACCGTGGAAATTGGTGTACCAAACAGAGAAGTAAGTTTTTGTTACCTTGGATTAGTCTAGGAGTAGATTATTGGAATTGTTCCTATATGCTTGCGGCACTGCCTTCTAAGCTCCTCATTGTTGTCGATAGAACGGACATCTAACAATCGTAGTGAACTCGGGAGGCCATCCTTGGGAAGCGAATGGATGGCTGGACAGCTGTAGATCTCTAATGTCTTGAGGTTGGGAAGCCCACTTAGCCCAGCAGGGAGGGACCGAAGCTTCTGGCAATTATGAATTCGAAGCTGCTGCAGGGAGGTGAGGCTCTGAAGTGCCTGCTCTTGATGTTTTTTGAAGACCTCCACCTCACCGTTCGAACCAAGGAGTAACGTGGTGAGGGAGGAAGAGAGGAGGCGGCAGATGGGCGCGGCAAGAGCCCCTGCGATGTCGTCCGTGCAGAGCTCCTGCAGTCCAAAGGAATGGCGACGATCTTGTTCGTACTGCCCTGAGGGCTCGGAACCACTAAAGAATTTGGGGGATTTGGAGACTGATAGTTTAGCGAGGTGACCTTGGGCGAGGAGCGGCCACAGGCTCTCGCCTCTTAGATCGCCACACTTGTATATATGCAAGAAGTAGAGGTTTGTGAGAGGCGGCAGCGTCCGCACGCCCTCCAGGCCGACGAGAATGAGCTTTTGCAGGGAGGACGGGAAAGAAGACGAGGGGAGGAGGAAATTGGGGAAACCCGAAATTTGCAATAATCGAAGGGAGCGCAGACCTTGGAGGCCTCCTTCTGCAGCTGCTGCTACTGTGCGGAGGCTCAGCTCTCGGCGAGAACCGATCCACAACTGCTGTATTTGGGGACGCAAGAGCAACAGTCCTGCTGCTGCTGCTGCTTCTTCTTCTATTGCCTCCTCTCCTGCTGCCTGTTGCTCCTGCTGCTGTCTAATTTTGCTAACTGAAGCCGATGGAGATGATTTAGGTGTTGCCGCCATCTGCTGCTCCACCACGCCCAATCCGGTTACCTTATCACAATCCCATATACCTAGTTTTGAGAGGTTCGGGAAATGAGTGAGCAATCGTGTCAAGTCCTTCCCACTAGTAGCACATTCAACGATGTGGAGCTCTTCAACTAGAGAGTGCTGATTACTCTCTCCTTCAACTAGCCACAATACACCAGTCGAATTAAATATTCTGAGGGACTTCAGAGATGCTAGCATTCTGAGGTGATCAAGCAGCATAGGAGGGCACCTATTGATGCACAATTCTTCTAGTTCAATTAGGTTATCGAAAGCCAACATGTTCCAGAATGCGCCATCCAGAGCATCTTTTCCCTCGATATCCAATTCTGATTTAGATCCATGACATTTTGTGTATGATAACCGCTCAAAGCCTAAACCCACTTGTGTTATCTGAGCAGAGCATGGAGCACGAGTCCAAGGAATATGAGGCAATGACAATAGTTTTGGACAACCTGAAATCCTAAGCGTCCGTAGTCTAGGAAACCAGGTCATGTGCTCCTCCAATTGTTTAAGTTGATTACAAATAGAACGTGAAAACGGCAACTCTATCAGCTCAGAGCAGTCTGTAACGAAGAGTTCTTCTAGATGGGAGAGCAAATGACAAGTGTCATTTCCACACCATTTTTTTAGCAGAGGTATGTTGACCAGTTCTAGCCTTCTCAGGTTTTGAAAGCCTCGGCCTGTGACACAGCCTATGCACTCTACATCATGCTCATTAACCATGCATAGCTTCCCCACAAGTGGAAGTATGTCCCAAACTACACCTCTCAGACGAAGAGATTCTAGATTTTTGATGGAGAAGTCCACACCTAGCCATGTTGGGCAGGTATCGCCGCCATGCCCTTCAATGCATAGCTCCCGAAGGTTGCTATGTGGTTTAAGACTTTCAAGAACACATTCTTCTTGTTTAGGGTCCTTATAAGATCGGTTAATATCCCAAGCTAGCGTTAATCCGTGTAAGTGATTCATGTGTACTAGTTTTGCTTCATCTGCTTCCTCTATTTCTTCTACCTTTTCAAGGTTATAAATGCCCAATGATCCTTGGAGCTGTTGCAACCACTCTAACTGCTTTAATTCAAAACCACTTTTTTCATTTCTGACCTCAAATCTCCTTAACTCTTGTAAAAATCTAAGTTTTCCCACCTCAGAGATGTCAGAGTGAAACCTATCATCTTCGACAAGGAAATGACGTATTTTCACAAGGTTGCTCATATCTCTAAGAAAACCAAACTGATCGCGGGTCAAAGAAAAACCACACCGACCATTGCATTGTTGTACATCTAGGACCATCAAGTTATAAAATCTTGAAATACTATTGGGTAGACTTGCTCCTGAATATTCGGAATACTTAATCCTTAAGTAGCGAAGATGGACAAGTTTTGAAAATTTGTGCAGCAGATCCTGCACATTATAGGATGCTCCAGACAAAAAAATAACACGGAGGGCTTTTACTTCCCTAAATAAATCACTAAAGGTCTTGACAAAGCTTCCTTGGTGTTCCCCAAATAACATCAAAGTACGCAGTTTTTCAGCTTTCAATTTTTTATCTAGTGTAGTCAAGCCCCTCTTAAAATTCTCAAAGGTCATTCTATCCTTGACATCTGTGTCATCTACAGTGACAGACAAGTGCCGTACAGATGCAGGAATTTGTATGGACCTCACATTAGAACTATGTATAATAAGGCATTCATGTGATGAAACAGTTACGGCCAACTCATGTAGTAGGTCATGTATAACATAATAAGGGCAACCATTCTCCTTTTCACCTCTATCAAAAAATCCATTATCAACCAAATCATCTAAATAGCTCTGCCCTATATCTTCAGTTCTTTCGTTTTCATCACTGGTACCTAGTAACCCTAGTCCTATCCACAAGTGAATTAGCTCTTGGCTTGTAAATTCGTAATCTTCAGGAAACAAAGCACAATGGGAAAAGCACTGCTCTAGATGAAAAGGAAGATAGTTATAGCTAAGCTTTAATGCCGGCATAATGTCATCTTCGCTGGTCTCGAGTTGCCATTCTTTTCTTTCCAATACTCTTGTCCAGTAGCCCAACTTAAGTTCGCTTCTTAGTAATCTACCTACAGTTTTTACTGCAAGAGGGGAGCCCTTCAGTTTCTCGACTATTTTACTTCCAACGTCATGTAAATCAGAACGATCTTCCCATGATTGTTCGTCACCAAACACACATGCTTTGAAGAAAAGCATACAGTCTTTATCTTCTAAACGTTCCAATTTTATTGAACAATTTGGTGTGGCAACCATTCGTGCTACCGCTGGGATTCGAGTTGTGACTATAACAATATTACTTTTGGTTCCACCTTTTGTAAATGGAGCTAGAAGTTTTTTCCACTCATCCTCACGATATGTCCACATATCATCCAAGACAAGCAAGAACTGTTTGGATTGTAATCTTTTTTCAATTCGCGCTTCGTCACTAGAAATTCCCGTTTCATCGTTACCTTTAGGGATCTGTTTTACGATCTCTTGTGCCAACCTACTTGCATTGAAATCGTGAGAGACACATACCCAAACCGAGACCTGGAAGTGGCTCTTCACTTGCTGATATATGTGTTGTGTGAAAGTTGTCTTGCCAATACCCCCTGGACCAACAAACGAAAGCACGGTAAGGTCGTTGGAACTGTATGTACTAGTAATGTCACCCACGACATTTTTTTCATGGTTCTCCCTCCCGTATAGTTTAGGCTCTATAATCTGTGGGGTGGTTTTGGGTCGTCGGTCTAAAGCAGCTGTTTTGGTTGTGGTACGGTTGGAGCCCAATAGCTCTAGTTTAAGAATTGTGGAGACCTTGGCGCACACTGGCTTGAGTTGCTCTACGATGTCCGCCATCTTTTTAGACATTTCCACCCTATCAAACTTCAGTTTTGGTGCGTGCACGGCGTGTTTTCTCTGATGCGCCTTGGACGGCCATGCGCCACAGAGAAATCGCCCTGCCATGTTAGATCCATCCAACATGCCGGTGGGAGCATCGCCGTGCACAGATGAGAGAGAATAGCAAGGGAGGCGTTTACCGACAGCACGGGCGGCGTCGCGAGCACTTGCGGGGATGACCTTTGCCATGCATCCACCGTCTGCCTCCTGGTCGCCATGGTTTGTGGGTGGCGACGGTGGTGGTGAGGAGCTGATCTCGGGAGCTTTTTGCCTGCCGCCACATGAGCAAGCACCAGAGAGGCATCCTTGTTTCCCATCTTCTTGCTCCTCGCCAGGGTCTCCATGGTTAGCAGCTGCAGTACACGAGCACGAGGAGAGCTTGAGCTTACTGGCAACGTCTCTGGCCGTGTGGCGAGCGTTGAGGACGAGGCCGTGGACGAGACCCCGGTCGTCCGGATCGGTGGTCTCGTACGTGCCTTCGATCTCATCCTGGATGCGGAAGTACTCGAGCTCATCCAGCACGTCGTCGGCGCTGTACGCGAGTTGCCGGAGCTCCAGCAGCAGCTGCGCCAGCGCGGGGCTGCGGATGCTGTCGGCGCCGCCGCGGGCGCTGTCGAGCATCCCCTGCGCATAGAGCAGCTCCATCTTGAGGGCCCGGATCCTGGGCCCGAGCTCCTTGCTGGCCGCCCACAACTCGAGCAGGCCGTCGGAGACGGGGCCCAGCGCCATGCCAACCACCCACTGCGCCGCGCCGATGGCGATCTCCATCCTCACGTCCAAAGATTTTGATCTGGGGACGCTGCTATAGCTGGAAGAGGAATCCATATGCAGACGCAGTTAGTCACTAGCCATGTAGCCATACTGCTACTGTTGCTGCAAGACGAGGAGATGAAAGGTGTACGTACTACATACGCACATTAACGGAGCCCCTGCCACCTGCTGGGGTCGGCCGTCGGAGTGCGGTCAGAGCGCGCGGAGGTGGACGCCGACGTGAAGATCCAGCAGAGAAACGTCGGAGAGCAGGGACAGTGGAGACGGCAGGTGTGTGGGGGAGTTGATACGTAGGGCGACGGAATTTATAGAGATCTGAGCATCTGGAAGACAACACCTCAACGGGTGGAAGGAAATAAAGACAAGAGTCAGCTCCGGATCTCGCGCCTAGTCTTCAGTTGATTATTTCACTACCAGTACCACCTCAACGGGTTGGAAAGCTAAGATAAGCATTGCCAGGAGCAAGCCAAGCATTCGGTGGCACAAATTTAGGAAGAATGGTGGGTTTTGATTCTCGCGCCAAGTCTCGCAGCTTAGACGTCAGTGATGTCCGTGGCACGATGAGCGCATTTCGAATGGTATCGGATATAATCCGTTCGGGCAGTTTGGATAATTGGTTATATGAGATGGAATGGGATTGAGATATAAAGGTACTATTTATTTAAATTTATCATCGGCTTAAAAGCCAAAAAAATCATAAGTTCCATATAATGGACTGTTTAGGGAAGCTATATCTTTTCTGAAAAACTGTCTTTTGATTTTCTGAGCTGAAAAACGGTTGTAGCTTGTTATAAGAAACCGTTTGATAGAAAGTTACAAAATCAGGTCTAACCCAGCTTTTAACTTTTGCTAGTTATAGATGACTTCTATGTCAAAAGCCAATTAAAAGATGAGCAGTTTAGGGGGCTTACTAGCTTTTCAGAAGTTAAAATTGGCTTAAAGCCCTTCCAAACAAGCTGAATAAAGGCAAAAGCTACCAGAGAAGTGTTTTTTTGGCTCATTGAGGATTGATTTAGACTAATACCATTGAAATTAAGGTAAAATTACCCTCATTTATCACGTATAAAAGCTGATTGCTTTTAAGCTGTTTAAATTCAAAAACTAGCTTTAAGCTATAAGCCAAAAAGGCTAAACTTAAACAAATAAGACCATAGTAAGATAAATCTATCTGTCAATCTCTTTATCCAACGTATCCCAATCCTATTCCCACCTACGATAACCAATTATCCAAACGGCTTCTTCGTTTTGAGAGGATTTTAGTACGTCCTGGTTAATAAGAAAGAGATTCGATCTAACCCTCTTAAAACAAACAATTGAGTTTTCAATACAACCTACAACATCACTAAGGACAATTAATCCTAAGACATCTAATTCAAGCCAGTGTATCTAGCAACTAATTATCCATTGCCGTCCACACCTACCCACCCTCCAGTGTTGGTCTCCCCTTCTCTAGCTGCCTTATCCAGATCTGGCTGAGTCCACCAATAAACAGTATCTATATGTGAGCCAAAAGGCCGGCTGATCATGGTCATTTGGAGCATTCCAATCTTTTGCCAACAAAAACAAAAAATGATTTATTATTATTTTCGAAAACTTTGTGAATTTCCCAATTTCGAAAGCTTTGTTCCTATTTTGAAGAAAACCAAAAGCAATTGTTAAAAATTATTACAAGGAAACCAAAATTTGAAAATGTTTCTTTTTAATTCAGAATGATATCCTAGCCTTAGTTGAAGAACTAAGATGGAACCGTTGAACTAAAAACAAGACTCGGCTCCAGATCTCGTACCTAGTCCTCGGTTGATTAATCCACTACCAGCTCGGGGGCTCGTCCTGGTGATGAACTAACCGTTTAAAAGATAAAGATAAGCACTGCCCGCTAAGCATTTTGGCGGGACGAGTTGTTTTCGCGCGGACATGTGGTGGCACGAATTTAAAACGAAGACTCGGTTTCAAATCTCGCGCCAGGTCTTACAATTTTGACATTAGTGCCGTCCGCGGCATAATGTCCGTTTTCATCCGCGGATTGCTATTCTAATGCTTGGTTATAGGCGGTGATTTAAATAGCCCCGTTATAGCTGTTAAGGAACCTCACTATCGAATAGTCCGGGATTTTCGAACAGATCTGAATTAGAGAACAGAAAGAGAGAGACGTGTTTAGAGAGAGCAACAGCGGAAATTCTTTATTGCTAATGATTTCTTGCTACATAGGGGAGACCCCCTCCTCCTTTTATAAGCGCCATCTAGGGTTTAGGCTAAGGGACCACATGGGCCTTCAATGGGCCATTAGGGTTTCCCAACACTCCCTGGGGCCTTTGCATGAGATGCATATGCCTCATTAAAACTCCGGAAAACCCAGTGGGAAAAATACTTGGAGAAAGAGTACATAGCATACGCTTACTATGTTGCACGAATTGCCTCGTTAAAAACCTTATGCAAGAAAACTTCATTAAAAACTTGCTAAGGAAAAGAGTACAATTCTCCCAACTTCAATTGCTAATCTTCAAGATTCATGTTGGGTATTCATAATTCATGCTCGAGATTCATGCGGGAGTATGTGAAATATCTCTCCCTGAAATCTGCACTTCTCTAAGTCTCATCATCCCGATTCCCTTCACGCACCTTTCAAAGGTAGATGCTGGGAGTGATTTAGTGAACAAATCTGCAAGATTTTCACATGACTTAGTATGCAATATCTTGATCTCGTTCATCTTATGCAATTCATGAGCATAGAAAAACTTGGGGTTGATATGCTTCGTGAGATTGCTCTTCACATAACCCATCTGTGCTTGGGCAACACAAGCTGCAATATCTTCATAAATTATCGTGGGAGTTTGCTCAATGTTCAAACCACATGACTTTTGGATGTGGTGAACCATTCTTCTGAGCCATGCACATTCACGAGATGTTTCATACAAAGCGATGATTTCCGAGTGGTTTGTCAACGTCGAGACAAGAGTCTGTTTAGACGACTTCCAAGAAATTGCTGTTCCTCCACATAGAAAAACATAGCCAGTTTAGGACTTGCCAGTATGCGGGTCTGATAAATACCCAGCATCGGCATAGCCAACCAAATTCAATTCATTGTTTCTTCTGAAAAACAAACCAAGATCTTTGCTTCCTTGGAGGTAGCGGAAGATGTCCTTGATCCCTTTCCAATGCCTTTTGGTGGGTTCTCGCACTTGCATCGAGCTAGCAAATTTACAAATAACGCAATGTCCTGGTCTAGTGCTATTCGCAAGGTACATGAGCGCTCCAACTCGCACTCGATATGGGAATTCCGCTCCCGTGACTTCCTCCCCTCTTCTCTAGGTCTCAGATGGGTCTAGGTCTGCTTGGAGTGACCTTCCACCATTGGAGTCTTCGCAGGATATGCTTTTTCAAATCCAAACCTTTCCAACACTTTACGTGTGTAGGTTGATTGATGTACCAAGATTCCTCCTTGGACATGTTCAAGCCGCAAGCCTAAACAAAACTTGGTTTTACCCAAATCTTTCATTTCAAACTCGGACTTCAAGTATGAGCATGCCTCTTCAATTTCTTCATCCGTCCCAATGATGTTCAAGTCATCTACATAGACGGAGATTATACGAGAATCCATTCGGGATCGTTGATAAACACACATGGACAATCTTATTTGTTTGTGTAGCCTTTCTTGCAGAGAAAGTCACTCAAGCGATTGTACCACATTCTTCCCGATCGCTTCAAATTTACACAAGTGATTTCTCCAATTTCACACTGCATGTGTTTCTATTTGCTCCGCCTTGGTTCGGGATAGGAATTCCTTCCAGTATTTCATGTATATCTCCGAATCCAAGTTTCCATACAAATATGTCGTGACAACATCCATTAGCTTCATTCTCAACTTCAAGTTGACTGCCATTGAGATTAAATATCTAAAGGTTTCCTCCCATGACCGGAGAATAGGTTTCTTCATAATCAACTCCAGGACGTTGAGTGAAACCTTGAGTTACAAGCCTTGCTTTGTACCTTACAACTTCGTTGTTTTCATTTCTTCCGAACAAAGACCCATTTGTGACCTACGGGTTTATATGGGGAGGTGTGCGAAGATACTGAGCCAAACACATCTCTCTTGTTCGGAGAGACTAACTCTGCAGTGATTGCCTTTTCCATTCTTCCCAATCTAGCCTTTTCTTGCACTCTGCGAGAGATGCGTGCTCGGGATCATGATCAATGATCGAGGCAATCTTCTTTGTAAAGTATGCATCAACGTTGGTCGTTGCTCTATTCGGATTCTCCGTTATTACAAAGTTTATGGCCATTTCATGGGTGCTTCATGCACTTCTACTTGCTCTTCGCTGCTTTTCCCTATCGCAGAGCAAGTTCCTTTAGCTTTCATCGCCTATATGTGCGCACACATTATTTTCTGCTTCTGCAGTGGAAGGTTCAAGTTTGGAATTGCCTTTCTGTTGGCTTCTTTCCAAAGCTGCAGTCTCAACTGGCTCCCCTTCTTTCCTTGAGGCATTTTCGTGATTGGTTATGGTAAGTCCTCTCGCCGCTTTTCTCGCACGCTCTCGGTACTTTGGGTTTGAGGAGCCAGTTTCTGTTCTTTTCTTTGAGGCCTCTGACAGGTTGAGAGATACCTTCTATTTTCTTTGGTATTTCCACCTCTCGGTGCATTCCTTGCGGTACATGCGACTTAACCACGCCTTCAGATCACAAAATGATCAGCGGTTCATTTGCTAAATTCGCAAATCAATTATCTTCGGACTTCTTGATTTGCTTCATTAGTGCGGGGTCATGTGCGGGATCCTGTGGAATGCCATATGATTTCCGGTATTTTTCATCCAAAGGTTGATTTCTCCCCTAATGACGGAAACGATCCTCGTCAAAGATGCAATCAATGAATCGGTCAGTATGCAAGTCTCCATCATGGGTTCCAAATACGATTATGGATGCACTCTCATAACCAACGATATCCCGGACTTACGGAGAGGGCCCATTGCGATCCGTGAGGGGTGGTATAGGTACATATACCATACACCCAAATTTTCTAAGATGGGAGATCTTCGGGATGATCCTGCACAAGTGCATAGGAGAATGGATGTTGTAGGCCGGCGGTCTAAAATTGATAAGAGCTGCTGCGTGAAGGATCGCGTGTCCCCAACAAGTGTTGGGCAAGTTACAACTCGCAAAAGCGGTCCGGCAATGAACTTAATCCTCTTTATTAGTGCTTCGCTAGTCCATTCTGCGTATGGACGCGTGCGGTACAGAGTGCTCAATCGCTATCCTCGTGTTGCGGCAATAATCATCAAATGCCTTTGAAGTAAATTCTCGGCATTGTCCATTCTAATGGACTTCACGCGATGATCGGGAAAGCATTCTTAATTCTTATGATCTGCGAGATCGACTTTGCAAAAGCATGGTTTCTTGTTGACAACAAGCATACATGCGACCATTTCGAGGAAGCATCGATGAGCACCATAAAGTATCGAAACGGCCCGACAGGGCTGAATCGACCGCATATATCCCCTGGATGCGTTCGGAATGCAGGATTTCACTTTGCACTTTCATGACAGAGGGTCTAGTTATTAATTTCCGGTGGCACATGCAGGCACACAAAATCTTCATGATTCGGGAAATTTTTAACAATAATGCCATGACCCTGTGAGTTGTTCACTATATTCCTCATCATTCTAAGACCAGGATGACCTAATCTACCATGCCATAAAGAAAATAACTCAGAGCTTCTAAAAACAGTCTTCAAGGAAGTATACACTTCGGGTGCATGAATATTCGTGTAGTACAACCCAGATTCATATGAGGGACATTTTTCTAATACAATTTTTCCACATACCGCGTGCTTCACAATGCACAAGTATTCTTTGCCATTTTCTTCATTGGTTTCTACGTGAAAACCATTGGCGCAGATGTCTTTAAAGCTTAAGAGAGTGCGAGTTGATTCAGGGTACAAAAGGGCTTCTTCTATTACCAGAGTTGTACCCATAGGCAATATAATTGTGGCTCTTCCTAAGCCGATTACATATGAGTCGCTTCCTGCGATCGTAGTAATCTTTCCAGCATTCTTCGTGATCGACTGGAAATACTTAGACTTTCTTAAGATGGTATTTGTTGTGCCACTATCAACAATGCATATCTCTTCCATTTGGGCGCTACACGATTTCTAGATAAAAGAAATATAATCCTAATCAGATAGAGGCAAAAACAATCCAAATATTGCTTGCAAATTTGAAGAATACTGGAATAAAGAATAAATTGCGTATTTATTCATGAAAGAAGTATGCTCTTCTAGAGCTTACAATTCATTATTCAAAGAAAATGCTAACAACCATAATCTAAAAAAAATATGATTCATGCATTTGAACGGAAGTACTAGGTTTGATCGTTCTGCTCGACGGTAGGTTTCACGTCCTGCGAGGACCCTAGATCAATCGCAGCGTGGAGCTTCTTGCCTCCAAGAACTATCTTCACGTCCGATGCCCAAGTGAGGAAGTTCTGACCGTGTGGGGCCAGTTCTTCAAACTCACGATTCACGATTCATGATTTCAAAATCCCGACATTAGATTACTACGTGTAATCTAATAGAAAATGGTTGCAAAAAGCATAAATTGCACAAAATAAATTGCTATGCATTGCAGTATATAAAATAAAGCAATGAATTCAAAATTCATAAAGAATATTCATAAAACAGAGAAATAAAGCTAGAAAAATTAAAACAGAGTCAAATAAATCTTCTGGATTTTCTGGCAATTTTTTCAAAAAATTTCTGCAAATTTTTCTTTTCTTTTCCTCTTTTTTTTCTTTCTTTTCTTTTTCTCTTTCTTTTCTTTTTCTTTCCTTCGCTGCCGAACCGGCCATTGGGTCGAGAGGCCCATTACAGCGTACGACGGCTAGGGTAAAAAACCCTAGCCGCCACGCCTTGCCTCCCCTTTTCCTTTTCTCACGCCGCCGGTTCGCCGTTTCTTGCTTGCTACGAGCGAGGTTGGCGGCTCGCTTCTTGCTTCTTGCGTCTTCCTCGGCGCGGCGCTTCGTCTTGGCGGTGGCGGCGCATGGTCGTGGGGGCGAGGACGACGCGGCGTCGCTATGCTTCGAAGGCGGCGCTTGGCCAGAGGCCGAGGGCGACGCGGCGACGGCAGTGCTTCAGCGGGGCGCGACGTTAAGCTACGGCCCGACGCCGGATTCGGGCGAGGCGCGGCACGGCAGCGAGCCGAGCAGCGGCCGCGGCGCCACGGCCGCATGGCGGCGCAGACGCGGCCGAGGTGCTTCGTCGAAGCGGTGCGAGGCGGGCGGCGCGACGAAGCGGCTTCATCGCGCGCGCGAGACCGAGCCGCGAGGCGCGTCTTGCGCAGAGACGGATGCAGGTGAGGCTAGGAGCGAAGCGGGCAATGGCGACCGAAGCGGCGTGCGCGATACGGCGGTTTAGACAGCAAGCCGCTGGCCGAGGCCATCGGCGGCGCTTACGACGGCTTTGAGCCGGCGGCCGGGTTTCGTCTTGGCTGCTGTGGTGGCGGCCGTCGCGCGCGCCATCGTGGCGAGATTTACGGCGACAGCGGCCGGCCGGAGGGCGTCGGCACCGCCGGGCTTCCGGCGAAGCGCCGATGTCGAGGCGGTCGGCCGGGCGGCGCGGTCGAGATGGCGCAAGCCGGCGGCAACGCAGCGGCAGACCGGTGACGGCTCTTCGTGCGTGTGGCATCGGAAGCCTGCGCGGCGGCGGCGACAGTTTGCTTGAGCCGGCCGAGCCGAGCGGCTACGCCAGAGCCCAAGCCAAAGTCGGCGGCGCATTGGCGAGGCGCGACGGGCGCGCCATTGTTTCATGCGCGCAGCAAGGGCCAAGCGGACGGGCTGCGGTGGCGGCGTCGGGCGGCTTCAAGCCGACGGAGGCCGAGGCGGCAAGACTTCAATGACTTCGTCGTCGCGCGCATACCGAGGAGACGCGGTGCTTCGGCGCGAGGTCGACGCAGATCGGGCGACGCTACTGCGATCGCGCAAGCCGAGGCACGGTGATGACATCAAGGCTCGGTAGCGATTAGCCGTGTCTTGCGCACCGAAGTCGTCGATCGGTGCGAGCGCGCGAACCGAGGCACGGCGACGCCCGCAACAATGCCCACGGCGGAGCTTCAAGCTGGCGGCGCGCAAGCCGATGCATTTTTATTTGTATGTACAGTAACTTCGTGTACTGTAGCGATTCGATCGCCGTGTGACTTCGTGCCACGTGACAAAAACTATTCAAGATGCGTAGGGTAGATGCATGCATAGAAAACGACAAGCGTCTAGATCCAATTGCCAAAATCCTACCTTTCTCACCTTTCAATTCTGATCTCCGGTAGAGCTTCGTGCTGATAACGTGTTAAGGAACCTCGCTATCGAATAGTCCGAGGTTCCCGAACAGATCTGAATTGGAGAACAGAAAGAGAGAGAGACGTGTTTAGGGAGAGCAACAGTGGAAATTCTTTATTGCTAATGATTTCTTGGTACATAGGGGGGACCCCCTCCTCCTTTTATAGCGCTCATCTAGGGTTTAGGCTAAGGGACCACATGGGCCTTCAATGGGCCATTAGGGTTTCCCAACAATAGCTTCACCATAGCTTCGTTACAGTTTTTTCAGACATAAAACATTACGCGCTTGAATAAAATTACGTAAACATAGCTACAACTGGTATAGCCGCTACCTTGACAGTTATTTCCATTATGTTTGTAGCCGCGATAGCTCCACTGTGCTACATGTGTCAATTTTCTTTATATTTCTAAAAATTAACTTTGTTTTGTTTATGATCTTCTTCTTTTATCATGTTTTGTCCTTACAATTGAACTAATTTGGCTACTAGAAGTAATAAATATTAGTTAAAATCCAAATCAATCTCCTAAATTTACATAATTATACAGATTATTTTTTGTTACACATTGTATAACTCATATATAATGATTATGCTGTGTACTCCAAATTTAAATATAGTTCATATATATAAATTACTAATACCACATATTTAAAATAGTTTAATATATATTATAGTAAACCGCGTGTTGGCACTAAAAAATAGGATGAAGGATTTATCAGCTCAAACACGTGCGAACGCCGGGTTCAATTAGATTCGTGGCGTGCCAGTCGATTTGATCCTACAATCGGCAAGATAGGTCAAAATAATACTCAAAGCTGATTTGATATTACAACCGGCAAAAAATCTAAACAGCTTCAACAAATTTTTGTTTCTAAGATCAAGATGGTGTAGAGTAGCTCCATCTTGAGGGCGCGGATCCGGGACCTGAGCTCTGAGCTGTTCGCTCACAACCAAGATTTCAAATTTTGTTTTCAATTCATATCTTGGAGGTGGGCGAAATCCAAAAATTCGGTGAAATCTCATAATTTCGATGAAATCTATTCAAAATTCAAAAAGAAAATATAAAATCCAGAATTTTTGAACCGAAATTTTGCCAAGAAATGCTAAAATCTCGGTGAAATTCAACTGAGCAAAAAATGGTTGAAACGATGTTAAAAAATTTTGAAATTTTTTTTGGAAGGTTCTGATGCATCACTAATATTTCCACAAAAAGTTCAGATGATTATCAAGCTTGAGGAATTTTAAATAGCTTGGTTTAAGCATTAGAATTACTGTAAAATTCACTGGAATAGAATAAGTGTTTTATTTATGTGAAGCACATACGCCTTCAATACAATAAAGAAAAAGGCTCAGAAAGCACTACTACCGAATGGTACATCACTATCGCTTCATCTGTATCGGTTCTTAAGTATTTAGGAAAAATCGATTGTGATAGATGACTTAAGAGGGGCGTTTATAATAATCACTATTGGTTCTCAAGTTAGAAATGATTGTGATGTAGCACTGGGCACATCATAATCGGTTCTTATGCGAGAAGTGATAGTAATGTGCATGATCATTACTATCGGTTCCCACATAAAAAACGATAGTGATGAGTACGTGCACATCACTATCGGTTCTTATTTGGGAAGCGATAATGATGAGAATGCACATCACTATCGTTTATCATAGAAAAACCGATAGCGATGTGAATGTAATCATCACTACCGATAGTGATGTGTGGGCACATCGCAATCGCTTTTTAATTGAGAACCGATAGTGACGTGGTTTGTTAGGTTATTTATATCACTCGAGCTGAACTCTTCTCTGTTATTGTTCTAGAGGAGATTTCTCCGCCACGCACCTGAAAAAATAGCTCATATTCTGTGGTTGGAAGCAATACTTAGGTGAGAAAAATTGAAATCTTCAAAGGTGAGTGTTAAGGGGGTAAATTTGAAACCATAACTTGAAGAGATTTCCCCTTATTTTGTAGAATTTATGATTTTTTTTAAAATGTGAGCATTCTTTCAAACCCCTCATTTTGGCGATGTTTAATTCTCGTGCCTAGTCCTGGTGATGAACTAACTGTTTAAAAGATAGCTCCGGATCTCGTGCCTAGTCCTCGGTTGATTAATTCACTACCAGCTCAGGGGCTCGTCCTGGTAATGAACTAACCGTTTAAAAGATAAAAATAAGCACTGCCCGCTAAGCATTTTGGCGGGATGAATTTAAAACAAAGACCCGGTTTCAAATCTCGCGCCAGGTCTTAAATTTTTGACATTAGTGCCGTCCGCGGCATAATGTCCGTTTTTTCATCCGCGAATTGCTATTCTAATGCTTGGTTAGGCTATCTACAACAACATTCCTTAAATTTGGATCCCTATATCCTTATATATAGAATTCTTTAAAAAGATTCCTTCACTATATCTCTTCCCTCTCCAACAGCATTCCCTAAATCCTACTCTCTATTTTCTCCCTCCTATATTATAATGATATTTCATAACCGCCATATGAACCACGTTTATTTTTTACCGAGAAAATTTTGACCGGCTATTTTTAATTGTGGGAATCTAAAATTTGAAATTTATTGTAACGATCAGCATAACGGCTATATCGTACTAATTTATGTATTATATGTATCGTAATGAGAATATTTAAATAAAGAAGTTTATGGCAGCTATAGAAAATAAGTGTTTATTTTTCAACACTTGAGATCTCGATCATGTCATTCGGCTCGGGGAAGAACAAAGAAATACATGTTGAATACTTCATTCACAGTTCTTTTTGTTTATAGAAGGAGCAAGGACATGAAACTTGATTAGTTAAAATGCATTAAGAAAGGTAAAATGCATCAAGAGGCCATTGGAGATATCACTTTCTCGAAGAAAATTTGTTCTAGTACAGAGAAACAAATCCCATGTCTAATTCAAATGTTGTGCCGTCGAAATTGAGCTAGGCTTTTCATTAGTTCTTGCCCAATGCGGCTCTGTCCTGCTGCCTCAGCCTCTCACCTTCACGGCAAAGATAGTCCTGGAATTTCTCCTGCCAACATGCAAGCAAGGATGGTTACACCGCCAATCAAATCCAACACCTCAGAAGTTTTTGACAGCAGTTAGCATGCAAATTAAGCAAAAGGGTTGAAAGGAGACGTGCAAATAAGTAATCTGCTAAACTAGTACAAGATTGGGAGAAGACAACTAATGCTGCCTAGCATCTTGCATTAAGAAAATGAGTAGTTTTTATTGGAACTTGTAGCTTGTAAAACCTGGTTCTGCATAACTTTTTCAACATGGTTGGTTCAGAATTCAGATTATGAATATAATTGATGTGTGCTTTCAGAAAATTCGTCAATAATTAGGTTAGCAAGTAACATCAATTGGCAATACTGTAACAGATATATTGTAACGGCTATAGATATGTTTTTTTAAGCATTTAAACATCCATATATAGAAAAGAGTTGAAACCAGATGATCAATATGCTATACTAGAAGATAAACAAACCAGGTAGGAAGGATTGCCAGAAATAAATTTTGACAAGATAAAAAGGTTATACCACATCAGCACCTTGAGTCCTACATGCATAGTTCATTTCCAGAAACACAAGCAGCCTCATACAAGAAACAAGCCATCAGGCAAAAGCCCATCAGAAACTCGAATTTGCATAATCCATTTTGGTGTCCTGAAGGGGAATCCGAGCATGCTCATCATTTGCTAAGCCCCAAATGTCATGAAAGCATCACACAAAGATAAACACTGACCATCAATTGCATACTAGAATATTCAGAGAACCATAAGCAAGGCACTAAAGCAAAGGGCTGTTCTGAAGTTTTTATGTGAGATAGGTGTACCTGGTCAGGCTGTGCAACATCAGAGAAGATAACATCAACCATGTCAACCAATATCCGGTACCTTGCCGGGTGCCTGGCATCCTCAATGATGGGAATCACATTGGTCCTCTTCTTGGCCATATTGACAAGATCCCTGCCGCTCCCGTGCGAGAAGTTCTCAACAGCATAAACCAACAAGAAACACAATAGAGCAACAAATATAAAGAAGTTAAAAATTATACAAGTTGATACAAGATAAAGATGCCACAGAAACTACCGGAACAACTATGCACACACAACATAATAAACTGACAGAACTATCAAACACTAACACTGCTAAAGCCAGCACTACAACTACAATTGAGCAACACTACTGCTAAAGGAACACGAATACTACTGACACAGGAATCACAAAACAATAGCACTACAACAGACAGCTAACACTCTATTCTCTACCAACTCAAATCACAATTAGCATGAGTGAAAGAACTGAACAATTGCTAACAGAAATAACAGTTTGCACAAACATATCTATGTCACACAACAACAGTAGCAAAAAGATGCGCACAAAGGGTGGAAAGAGAGAGAGAAATAGGCACGGACCTGCACGGAGATACGCTTCTCGCCGTAGACGGACTCTCCAGGGACCATGTTCTTGGTGCAGAGCGCGTCCTCCTTGGACTTGAGATGAAGACGCCGTCGTGCTTGTGCAGCACCACGACCACCTTGCTCCCGCCCTTCATGCCACCCCTGCCTCCTCTCCCCCCACGGTCGCCGCCCCTCGGCGCTCTGCCTCCCCTCCCACCCCTGCCTCCTCTCCCTCCACCGCCCCCTCTCCCAAATCCCCTCCCGCCAGCGCCGTGGCCTCCGCCATAGCCTTTCCCTCCCCTCCCGCCGCGCCCTGTAGGAAGCAAAACATCAGCAGGTGAGATTGAATGTGGAACGAGAAGGAGATGGCGACGTGTAGGTTAGGATTTCGATTGCATACCTCGTGGTGGCCTCATGGCGTGGACTCGACGATGTGCTTGTGCCCCCCGTCGCCGCCGAAGGAGCAGGTTTAGGGTTTGGGAGGGGGTTACCCGGGAGAGCAACGGAGCAACGGGACAGAGTGCCGGAGTAGCCTCCTCGACGGCGCGGCACGCAGCGCCGTAGTGGCCTCCTCGCAGGTCCTTGCGGGCGTGGAACGGAGCAGCCGTTGCCCTCCGAGCGATGGGGAATGCAATGGGTAAGCCTGAGATTTCGGTAACATCTCTCCTCTCCTCAAAAATAGAGAATGGTATCGGTATTCTGTTGGGGTTCACTTTTAGTGGTACTGTAACACACATTCTCTATTTTTCAGGTAAAAGAGTGGCTATAGGTAATCTGTTGGAGATGGCCTTATAGGCGGTGATTTAAATAGTCCCGTTATAGCTCCACCACAGCTTCGTTACAGTTTTTTCAGACACAAAACACTACGTGCTTGAATAAAATTATGTAAACACGGCTACAACTGGTATAGCCACTATATTAACAGTTATTTCCACTATGTTTGTAGCCGCGATAACTCCACTGTGCTACATGCGTCAATTTTCTTTATATTTCTAAAAATTAACTGTGTTTTGTTTATGATCTTCTTTTATCATGTTTTGTCCTTACAATTGAATTAATTTGGCTTCTAGAAGTAATAAATATTAGCTAAATCCAAATAAATCTCCTAAATTTGCATAATTATACAGATTATTTTTTGTTACACGTTGTATGACTCATATATAATGATTATGCCATGTACTCTGAATTTAAATATAGTTCATATATATAAATTACTTATACCACATACTTAAAATAGTAAAATATATATTATAGTAAAACCGCATGTTGGCACCGAAAATAGGATGAAGGATTTATCGGCTCAAACACACGCGAACGCCGGGTTCAATTAGGTTCATAGCATGTCAGCCGATTTGATCCTGCAATCAGCAAAATAGGTCAAAATAATACTCAAAGTCGATTTGATAGTACAATTGGCAAAAAAAAATCTAAATAGCTGCTCAAGCCGATTAGACTAAAAGTAAAGATTAATCTAAAGAGCTTTTGAGGGCTGATTAGATGATGGTAAAGGTAGATTTTTCCGAAAAAAGCGATGGGCAGCAAGATCGGAGAAATCAAAACCTGGATAATCGGCGTAATCGAAGGAGAGCAATAATCGGGGATGCACAACTTTATTGATCAATAACGGATTATAGATTATCTAAGTTACAAGACTATTCCTAATAGACTTGAAAAATAGATAAAAGTAAATGCGAGTTGGTTGATTAATTATTGGATTCCTTTCTCGGCTTGCCTCTGGTCTCCTTTTATAGTGCGTAGGACAATCGTATCCTTTTCCGATGCATTATCAATCTTGATTTATATCGGCCTCAATCTTCTGCGAATAGAATTGATATCGGCTGTTATTCCAATTTTGCCTCAACTTACCGTTTTAAACCGATATCGGCCGAAAATATCTAATTCCATCTTCAGTCTAACAAATTGATCAAGCCTTACCAGATTTTGGTGCTAACACTGCGACATGTAGATACCCCACTATGGCTGTGATAGCTTTTCATAATTCTCACCGTAATAGACCATGCTTTAAATCCTTGGTTACGGTTGTTAGAGGTGGTGACCGGTGAGTATGTAGATGTGAGCCAAAAGGCCGGCAGATCATGGCCCATTTGGAACATTCCAATCTTTCGCCAATAAAAACAAAAATGATTTATTATTATTTTCGAAAACTTTGTGAATTTCCAAATTTCAAAAGCTTTATTCCTATTTTGAAGAAAACCAAAAGCAATTGTTAAAAATTATTACAAGGAATCCAAAATTTGAAAATGTTTCTTTGTAATTCAGAATGATATCTTAGCCTTATTTGAAAAACTAAGATGGAACCGTTGAAATAAAAACGAGACTCGGCTCCGGATCTCGTGTCGTGCCTAGTAGTCTTCAGTTGATTAGTTCACTACCAGCTCGGCGCCTCGTCCTGGTGATGAACTAACCGTTTAAAAGATAAGATAAGCACTGCCCGCTAAGCATTTTGGTGGGACGAATCTTTTCTCCGAGTCCGAGGACGTGTGGTGGCACTGGGACGAATTTAAAACGAAGACTCGATTTCAAATCTCGCGTCAGGTCTTAAATTTTTGACGTTAGTGCCGTCCGTGGCATAATGTCCGTTTTTTCATCCGCTGATTGCTATTCTAATGCTTGGTTATGGGCAGTGATTTTTAGACACGTTATAGCTCCACGACAACTTCGTTATAGTTTTTTTAGACATAAAAACGCTATACGCTTGAATAAAATTTTGCAAACACAGCTACAACTGGTATAGCCACTATATTGACTGTTGTTTCCACTATGTTTGTAGCCACGATAGCTCCGCTGCGCTACATGTGTCAATTTTCTTTATTTTTCTAAACATTAATTGTGTTTTGTTTATGATCTTCTTCTTTTATCATATTTTGTCCTTAAAATTGAATTAATTTGGCTACTAGAAGTAATAAATATTAGTTGAAATCCAAATCAATCTCCTAAATTTACATAATTATACAGATTATTTTTTGTTACACATTGTATAACTCAAATATAATGATTATGTTGTGTACTCCGAATTTAAATATAGTTCATATATATAAATTACTAATACCACATACTTAAAATAGTTTAATATATATATTATAGTAAACCGCGTGTTGGCACTGAAAAATAGGATGAAGGATTTATCAGCTCAAACACGTGCGAACGCCAGGTTCAATTAGGTTCGTGGCGTGCCAGTCGATTTGATCCTCAATCGACAAGATAGGTCAAAATAATACTCAAAGCCGATTTGATATTACAATCGGCAAAAAATCTAAACAGCTTCAACAATTTTTTGTTTCTAAGATCAAGATGGTGTAGAGTAGCTCCATCTTGAGGGCGCGGATCCAGGACCTGAGCTCTGAGCTGTTCGCCCATGACCAAGATTTCAAATTTTGTTTTCAGTTCACATCTTGGAGGTGGGCGGAATCCAAAATTTCGGTGAAATCTCGGAATTTCGAATGAAATCCATTCAAAATTCAAAAAGAAAATTTAAAATCTAGAATTTTTCAATCGAAATTTTGCCAAGAAATGCTAAAATCTCGGTGAAATTCAACTGAGCAAACAGTGGTTGAAATGATGTTAAATTTTTTTGAAATTGCTTTTGGAAGGTTCTGACACATCACTAATATTCCCACAAAAAGTTCAGATGATTATCAAGCCTGAGGAGTTTTAAATAGCTTGGTTTAAGCATTAGAATTACTGTAAAATTCACTGGAACAGAATAACTGTTTTATTTATGTGAAGCACATACGCCTTCAGATACAATAAAGAAAAAGGGCTCAGAAAGGCAACAGTTACAAGATAATTGCATGAACTAAATAGAATTTCTGAAACAGTAAATAGAAGAGCTCTATATTGGAAATAGAAGTGAACAAAGTATGGTAGTATTCCTAGAGAAAAATATAAACAAAGAGAATTCATCGTAAACAGCAGCTGACGGATCTATGCTGCCTTTCCCGTGCTCAGCATAACTATACTGTACCACAACTACATGTTGAAAAAACTATTTATCGGTTTTCAACTGTCTGAGTACTGATACAAATCCAATAAACAAAACTAGGTATGTATGTGTGGCGCCACGCCGCGCCGCGCAAGTGGGCGATGCTGTGCAAAAACGATTTTTTGGTTGAAGAAAAGAACCTAAGAAAAAATCTAAGATTCTTTGGAGGTCACATTCGTAAAAAAAAATCGAGTTAGATGTATTTTCTGGGGTATTTTACTGTATTTTCTGATGGAAGAAAAGATCTGCAAGAAAAATAAAAGAAGTTTGGAGGGGCTATTTGAAGAAGACGTGAGTAGATGTATTTTTTTAGGTATTTCGCAGCGATAACGTTGTGGGAAAAAGAACTTTGCAAGACGGGAAAAAATTTCGGAAAACAATTTGCGCATGACAGTAACAGAATGTTAAAGTTTTGAGGGCTCTGTCGTTTTAAAAATGGATGTAGACGGATTTTTTTAGGGAGTTTTATGGGATTCCAATTTAAAAAGTATGAAAGAAGCTGTAGAAAATTCTGATTTTTGGAGGGCTTTGTTGCTCAAGAAATGAATTTAGATGTAATTTTTGATGGAGTTTTAGAAGTTTTGTCGTTAAGTTGGAGGATCTACATGGGAAAAATGCTTTTGAATGTAATTCGAAAGGACTTTTTGAAGAGGAAATCGTTTTTAGAAGTGTTTTTTTTTTATTTCAAAAAATTCAAGAGGTTTGTGGGAAAACTGTGCTCGATGCGACCGTTAACATGATATGTGTAACGATGGGAGAAAACTTTGTTTGCAACGCGACTGAGAGCACATTGGGATTCGAAGGTGCAACTGGAGGTTTCAAGGCAAGTGAGTCTTTGAACGTGTCGTGTGCTCGTTGCGAACGATAAGTAACGTTAAAATACTTAGTATGTATAACGGCTGTAATCACGTGGGCAATGTGATTTTCGTGCGAGTGAGCCGCATGCACGGCGCTTTAGCCCGCGTGACATGGCTACTTGCGGAGAGGCCATGTAGACACAAAAGACACGTGGACATTTTTTTTAAGGTCTTCATCCTGAGCAGAGGAAGAAGTAAGAAAATTGTAGATGATTTACGATTGGCAGAAAAGGAGACCTGTGCGTTGCGGCGACAAGGTAATAGAGACTACTGTCTATTTTATCGAGATAGATAAGCTCATATAAAGTAAACAAAGGAATAATGGTTGTCCAAGCGATAATAGAAAGGTTTATATAGTGGGACTACGTTTACATAGGGGATTGTTGCGGATTACAGATATCAAACCTTATAATCTTTGGTTTGTGATGCTTGTAGAGAACAAATAGCTAAAGTTCCATCTTAGCCTGTAGTGCAAAGCAAGCAAACCTTCAAAAGGAAAAGATAGGCGCAACGAAAGAAAAACCGAGAAGCTGAAGACAAAGTGATATCTTCTTCTCTCTTTTCTTTTTTTTCTGCTAATATTTATCAACTAGGGACCCAGTATACATTGTAGACCAAAAGACGTAGTCACAGGAGAAAATATGCCAGCGCCATTCACATCAAAAAGCTAGCTATCTTCGCAAGCGATGATCTGCAGGCAAGAGAAGGCGGATTGTGAGAATAGATGTTAGAGCTGACTGAGGAAACAATTGAGGAAACAGTGTAAGCCACTATGATGATCAACGATTTTATATGCAATAATACGATTTTCGGCTATATTACCAAAGAACATAAACTCTGCAGTAGGAGAATCGTTCTTTTCATCGGTATCAAGATTAGCACCATATATGTTTATCCTATACATGCTTTGTGATTGGGAGAATATATTACATTTTACAGCTAGCACAATATTGTGATATAGCGGTATGAATATAGTTGTGACCTATATGAGCTCGTGCAGATTATCATACCTTGGCTCTGCAGTCTTAACACCACATCTTCGACATTTGTAGCTATCTCCATCTACAAAAGTTTTCTTCCAACACGAAGAGCATGCCATATACCACCATGGTTGATGTGGTACTAAATCTTTGATAAACATATTGATCTTGAACGGTTGGCCCTGTTTGGAAAACAATATAGAATAGACAGAAATAATAAGCGCAGCAATAGTATAATTCATGGAAGAGATGGATAAGGATTTATTTTAGTTGGCTACCAGAGATTCATTGGGTATAAGGTTTATGAGCTCTCGGACTGTCGTGCTATTTGGTTCGCTTTTACCATGGTTGTCTCCTTGATATTCAATCTGGTGCGGATGGTTACTAAGCCTATGCAACACAATATGAGTTAAAATAAGCAGAATGCGCAGTGTTGGGGTAACAAATTGTATAGAACACATGATAACACTTTGACTAGAGAAAGAGTAGGTGAAAACGATTACATGCTACGTAGAGCGTGAATTTCTAGGATCGGTATGTTAATATACCACTTGCATGCATAAGTGCTCTACAATGTAATTCGGCCTACATATGCATGAGAAAATATCGTTAACTAACCGTAATGCGCATTATATTTGAAATGAGATAAACCATACATGGTACATGCGGAATATGAACAGATTATGATAGGTGAAAAGCAGTGGTAGTAAACCTGAGTATGTTCCAACTAACATGCCAACAAACAGGGCAAGGATCGGTTCATTGTGAGAAGCGTTTTGCAACATGTCAGTTTTGAACGCTTGAGCATGTTGGCCCCACAATGTTATAACAGCTGTTTCACTGTGAAATAAACCGATAAATAAGTAATCATTTGTATAGAGAGTCTATTATATTGGTGAGGAAAGGAATAATCAGAGTAATGGAAATGCATGAAAGTGAATCATACAGAAAACACAGGTACCTTCCATCAACTAACTTGATGCTACGTCGAACAGTCGGGCCAAGCCTTGTAGTTGTCTCAACGATAGGTGAAATGGCAGTTATCTGGGCGACAGTATGTGAAGAAGAACATAAAAAGAATGAAAAGCAAAATAAAAGAAGAAAACACAATAGTCATAAGGAGGTATCAGAAATGAGATATGAAGTGATTGACCTGTCAGCAAAGTAGTTTTACCAATAAGAGGAGCGAGATCGGATAATGGAATAGCATTGTAAGCATACACAGGCAAGTCATCTGGTTCTGGGAAAATCTCACTAATCCTAGTATATTTAGAGAACCGAGCTAGATTTTTTCCATCAACAGATTTATAACTGTCTTTCGCTTCAAGAACCTCAAAGTATTCAATTTCATAAACGGATCGCTCCTTTAATACAGATGTAAACTTGTGAAGCCATCTCTGAGGAACCAGGCCTTGCATAACGTTCCCCTACATGATAAGGCAAGTTACAAGAAGAAAGCAAAATTTATACAAGTCACAAAAAGCTTTATAGAGCTGTTCTGTAATAGGTTATATGCAACAGAAACAAAAAAATGTTAGAACAGAGCAGCGATGTAGGTTCATAAGTAGTAAAAAGGTGTGGAAAATGTCAAACATGTTTGTCAATCATCACGAAATCTAAGCGGTATATATCCGCTGGATTCTGTGGGTTGGAAAATTCCCAAACACGTGCTAATCGCACAAGGATCTTCCATTTATGCGAGTTCTGGCTGACGTCGGTTAGCAACGAATACGACATCGATAATCTGTACAATACATAAGCGCTTAGTAAAATGAGAGGGGCTGATCAAATATGTAGATATAAGTACAAATTGTAAAACACATCATGGTAGGCACCTTAAAACGCACGAAGGACAGCAGTAAACGCAGAAGGTAACGATGTCTAAAACATGTGAATTAATAAAAGGAGTATAAGACGGTAAACACAATAGTTATAAACCTAGAACACACATTAAAAGCAGTGTGGCGAACCATAAGTGATGCATAGTAGAATAACCATGGGTAGATTTAAGGGCGAAGAAGAAAGGAAACACATGTGAAACTAAAAAGAAGCCATATAAATAATGCAGAAAGAAAATCGATTTATACTGTTGCAGAGTTTTTGGTGTCATAGATTAAATATGAAGCAAGGTGAGCAATCGTGAATGTAAAAGGAAGAGAAAAACTGAAGCTAGTCGAAGAGGGCAATGGCGTTACCTTGTTTGTTTTCGACGAACGGAGATAGAAGATTCAAGCAAACTCCTGTCATCACAGATTAAATACGAAGCGAGGTGAGCAGGTGGGACTGTAAAAGGACGAGGAAAGACGAATCTATCCGAAGAGGGCAATGAGTTTAATCTTTTTAGTTCTGAAGAATCAAGATAGAAAATGCGAAGAAATCTGTTGATGGATAGAATCCGAACGCATTTAGCAAGGAAAGGTATGAACAACAGATGTAGTCAAAATAGTAACCTCTTGTTCAATCCGCCGGGAGAGGTAAAGATTGGTATTGCTGGTTCTTCTGCGCGATGTATCCAGAAGGTGAAGAAGCGTTCCTGAGAAGAAACCAATGCGGATGAGGCAACGCAGTAGAGCTCGTACGGCTGGAGCTTGTAAGTGGAGCATGGTCTGGTAAGGATAAGACAGGTGATTAATGAGAGTGTGCAACAGTGTAAATTGATAGAATGAATATAATATCAGACAGAGTGATCGAGAAGCAAATAACGTTGGGTGGTTTGCTGAGGTCGTGACGAATCGCTTATTTGGTCATTTTTAATCAGTGTAAATGATTATTTGTCAGTATATGGTTTTAGGATCTGTATACTAAAAAACTACTATATGATAAATAATTAACGATATAAATAAATAAGAGTAAATCATCAACTATTTTTGTACAATATATTTATAGGAGTAAGTCATGACGCACTTAGTGTAATTTTTTTTGTTTTTCTCTCTATAGATTCTATTGGTCTAGTTTTAGCTGGTGCAATCGATTAATTGTTTCGTTTGGTTCATGGGTATACGGCGCTAGGATATGCGCATCAACAAGATATCACAAGGTAAATAATTGATGGTACAGGTAAACACAAAACAAATCACTAATCATTCTTCTATACTATGTTTATAGAACTAAGTGACGATGTACTTGGTGTAAAAAAGTATTTTGCGCTGCTGTCAGGTATATCTTACAATCACAAATACGACCAAACAGTCGAGCAAAACATTCTGTGTCAGCAAAAAGACGATCCGGGAAAGGATCGTGAAAATTAAGAACGCGTCTTTCCTGAAAAGCTCCGGTCGGACCTGCTGATAGTTCAGGGACATTTAATATCTTTCTTCTCCAAGGCGATGATGCGTTTCTTGGCTGCTTTCATCCTTACTCTTTTGCTTGAGTTGGGGCATTGGCTTCGCGCTCCGTTGGCTCAGTGATAGTGCTGAACCTTGACTGCTGTGATTTTTTGATGCACTGGTGAACCAAGACATAGTCTTGCTCGAAGAACCTGGAAGATCATATCAATTTCATGAAATATTTCTTTACTGACTGCGGTTACTTCTATATGATAAAACAACACGTTAGAAAACTGGCACCATTTCATCAGAGGGGTGGAAGGTGTTGCCCAATAGCATTCCAGGAAGTACCAGTAAAGTTGGTTGGATATACCAGCTAAATATACAACAACATAAAAAATAATCAGTAAATTTAAGCAGACATTTTTGATCAATGTTTGATAGTGCAGATATGGTTTTATTCAGTACAAGTTACAATTTTATACTTGCATTCTGACTCTTTAAATGCTATGGATGAGCATTATTTGAAGTATTTAATTCAGAAAAAAACGATAAATCTAGTTCAATCTCCCAGTTTTAACCTATTAGAAAGAATTACCTGCAGATTTATTACTGTTAGGAGTAAGACACCCAAAACCTGGTTTCTCAAATTCTTCAGGTTCAGGATATTAGAATAAAAATTAAGAAGTTCGATGAGACAATAGACCAACTGAAAGAATCTCAGCCATCTGTTATCATAAATTTTGTCGTTTCACATGCATGTACTGAACAACTGAAAACTGACATGTGAAGAAATGCAAGGAGTTCGAAGAATCACAGTGAAGTTTCTTTTAAGTTACCTTGTTTCATGGAGCCAACTGGTTGTAGCCGGCACAGGATAGGATTAAATAACGATATTTCTATTAGTAAGAGGATGAAGCTAGCAGTGCGATCAAAGAGAAGGCGTTCCTCAGTTTATGCTGAATCTGCAAAGGTGCCGGTAAATGCTATCAGTTGGCAGCCAGAATGTAGGTGTGAATATAGTATCTCCATGGCAAGTAACATAAATTGAACGCTAAGCATACAAGATAGGACTGAATGTAGCCAAGATGTATTGGAGTGTGAGATCAAGCAGATGATTTTCTCAGAACATGAGAAACCATCACAATGTCAAGTAATTTGCTCCATAGAATGTGAACTTATAGAATCAAGGAATATGCTAAGCAAAACTGAAGAAAAGCACATTATAGACATTGACAATTGATTCCATCAACAAATAATTGGAAACGCCGGCACATGTTATAGGGTGGTAGCTATTCCAGAAGTAATGTATGATGCATCAATATTTTCTCGGCATCGTGTGTTAATCAAGGGAGACAATATTTAGTAACCTAAGATAGATAAGAAGGCCTACACAATCATTCTACTGTGTTTATATTTTTTTTTACCTTCAAAGAAGCACCACCAACGAGAAAAGCGTCAACGTTGGGCTGTCCGGGCAAGTCTTTGCAATCTGCAGTAGTTACAAAACCTGTAGCGAAAGTGTGTGCACAATAATCATATATAAAGATGACTTAGTGGTCCATAGACAAAAAAAGAAGGAACTTGCTCAGGAATGTATATGTCCATAAATAATTCGTGTGGATTCAGCAATCTCCAGGCTGATATTGGTTTGGGGCAATCCCTCAGAGATGCATGTACCTGGTGAAAGAACAAATCCGAGTATTGTGTAAACAAGACAATGCATTGTAGCTGAACAAGATATTTAGAAATATATAGCATAAATCAATCCTGAAATGTGTAAAAGTTCATGAACCAAAAAGTTGCGCTTATCATTAGAGAATTTACTTCCTGAGCCTGAGTTGGCGTTGCAACTTTACCAGTTCCAATGGCCCACACTGGTTCATAAGCAACAACCACATTGGTCCAATCTTTGATCCTTTCTGAAAAACAAACAGTCATTTCAACCTGAAGTTTCCTGCGGTACAATACTTTGAACAAAGTCTTTATTAGTCATTCAAACAGTATCACCTCTTAGAGGGTCTCTGAGATGAGCCAAAGGGATTAAGATCCTGCAGAAGCAGCAGGGGTTTGAAGTGTGGTTTCCTGAGGCTGCATGAAAATCGCAGGTATTCGATAAGTATAGAATCAAATAAGCACACAAAATACGGGTAGCGTGAGCAACAGTGTATTAACATGCTAATACAATTCAGTGACAACACAAATCAAAGAAATTAAAAATATGCTATGAAAATGATAAAATCAGTAACATCTCTACTTTTCATAGGTACAAAGCAGTTGATCTGTACCAAGGATACCATAAACCTGTGCTGAATTCCAACCATAGCATACTGTTATTGGAGTATACACAGAGCAACTGTCAAAGCGATTGCGCAACCCAAGCTTTTATTATTTTGTTTCTCTTGTACAGGAACTGCCCTATGAATCCTACAATAATATATAACAAATTGGTATAAATCAGTTATAACACAAATGAAAGGAAGTAAAAATATGCTACGAAAATGCGAAATTTAGTTATATCTCTGGTTTTCACAGGTACAAAGCAATTGATTTGTGCCAAGGATATTATACCTTTGTACTGAATTCCAAGCATAGGATAAAATTCTTACTTTTATCAGTCAATCAATGAGAATGACACGGATGTTCTTATCTATATTGGTTTGGGTTAAGATTTGATTCGGAGAGATACAACTCGGATTCTACACATATAGAATCTTGTAATGAGATTACTAATGTTCAGAGCTTGTTAACAGTAAATAACTTCACATGGGTTCCAAAAATTTATCTCACTTGTTCTGTAGAAGTTGAAATTTCATCTAGATATTACTTGCATCACAGCTGTCAATATCAGGTATTGTCTCCTTACGTAAATAAGTTATTCACAATAGCTGATGAGCTATTGCATCACATCAATACTGGAAATGCATGTTGGCGATAGAAGATATATGCATTCTGTATACGTAAAGTTGAAATCTCAAAATATTCTAAAGCAATACTATAAGGACGCTAATAGTAGATATTATAAACGATCAAATTAGCTAACTTCATTCTGTAGTAGAAGGAAACACAGTAGATAGCGTATAAGTCTCTAGAAACATAGCTCCTTTTCTTGTAGCGTAGATATTTCAGAGATGCGCTAGATTATGTTGCCAGACAGTATATAAAATATACTTTTTTTTATGCTAAAAACAATACAATTAACTAACTGATTTTGTATACATGTAAAAATGTAAACGAAAGGAGTAGCCATTTTTTTAATACCTTGTCATTAGCATTGTTAGGAAGGAAGAAATGTTAAACAGAAGCCAGCATATCTCTATACACTATATTTTTTGTCTCAGAACAAGCAGAACCATCTTCGTTTTCAATCAGTATTTTTAGGCCTGCACGCGATGTGACACGTGAAACCGCAACATAGAGTTGGCCATGTGAGAAAACAGGGTTTCGTAGAAAAATCCCAACTCTTGCTAAAGTCTGCCCTTGGCTTTTGTTAATAGTCATAGCATACGATAATCTAATTGGAAACTGCCTTCGCTGCAAGGTGAAAGGCCACTAAGGACTCCATGCATTCAACACAATTCTAGGAATGCAAATAGATTGATTAATATCGGTTCCAGTAAGAATGCATCCTTCAAGAACTCGATCACCAAGTCTTGTAATAACAAGCCGTGTTCCATTGCAAAAGCCCATAGATTGGTTTATATTCCTTAATAGCATAACTAGAGTTCCTATTTTAAGACTGATGCTATGATGCGGAAAATTATTGACCACAATAGAATTTAAGAATTCAGGTGGGTATAAAAGTTTAGCATCAACAATGTGAACATCCGATTGTGATATAGAATCAAAGCTAAGATACTCTTTGTAATGGCCAAGAAGTTTTTCAAAAACAACTTTGTTGAGAGCGTCGGCAACAACATTTGTCGGACAGATAATCGCACGCTGTGCTAGATAGCTTTATCATAACAGTTTGCATGGAATGAATCATAAACAAAGTCAATAAGCACACCTATGTTATCCTCAGACGGCATCAATAAAAGATCATTAGGAATAGTTATCCAAGTTGTATCGGTCTCCATAGCTTTCCTCGCTGAAGGCACTTGGCCATTCCCAGTATCAAGCACCCATCGAGAGAATGTAGAGAGGTCTTCACGGTGAGTAGCTGAGAGCGTAGAATTATGAAGCCTCATATTAATAGATAATTGTAAGATCTCAATGTGACGCCAAAGAGGAGAACTAATAAGCGAAGCCTCTATGATTTCTCTTTTGGTACCACCTTCAATAACAGGTAGAACCTGTCGGAAGTCTCCGCCGAGGATAATAGTCTTTCCACCGAAAGGTAAATTCATATGGGCAGAGTTTTCAATAGACATAATATCCCGCAATGTTCTATCAACAGCTTCAAAGCAGTGTCTGTGTGTCATCGGCGCTTCGTCCCAAAGGATCAAGGTAGTCTTAGTCAGAAGTTCAGCAAGCATTGTGCCACGGGCTACATTACATAAAATTTTTCATTAACATGTACAGGAATTCTAAAATGGGAATGAGCTGTTCGGCCACCAGGGAGTAAACGCGAAGCAACTCCAGACGAGGCAACCGCGAGAACAATGTTTGATCTAGATCTAAGAGCGGTTATGATAGCATTCCAAAGGAATGTTTTTCCAGTACCACCATGGCCAGATACAAAAAACAATCCAGATTTCTGCTGAGCTACACATGCCATAGCTCTATCATAGACACTCCGTTGTTCACTATTCAGTTCTACATATAAAGCAGAAGCTTGTGACGCTAAAGCGATTGTATCATAAGATAACTCCTCTGCAATAAGCCTATTAACAATAGCTGAATCACCGTACGGAGATTCAATTTTTATGTTGCAGGAAGCAAAGTTCAGCCCGTTCTTTGAGAATGAAGCAGAAAGTTCATTCATAAGTTGCACCTGTAAATAGCTAGCAGGTATCGAATACGAAGGGTTTTGTATGGCTTGTCGCAACCTGTACGCTATATCGTCAGCAAAAAAACACCAATATTTATCGAATAATCCTTGAGGATTAGCTACATCTGAAAAGCAGAGGACCACCATGAAGAGATGTCTAAGCTGCCGTGCAGTAGCCCAAACAACCGCTTCATCAAAAAGTAGGAACCAATCCGTATCGTCACCCACTAATCCGCGAGCTCGACAAGCTTCTTTAAAGTTAGGATAACACACCCCTTCAAAGGTTCTAAGATCTTCATAACTCCGTGCACCACACACAATCATCAAAAGAATTCGAAGATAGAAAAGGTCACCAGTGCTTGGATAGACATTATATATGTTAGTGTTATGCCCTTGAGGCAATCATTTAGATGATTGTAACATGACTATGTTTATGAATAATATGATTATTGGTCCAATGAATGTATATCATTGTATTGATCAACAAGTATGTGACTTGCTTATGAAGCTCTTTACTTAATGATGTAATTCAATAATTATCTCTGATCGGATATCATCGTATAGGACAACGATGAATAAATCAGCACATGTAGTGATCGATGATCATGCTTCATAGATCATGGGATATGGAGATATCATCTATACATTGTGGACGCATGTTGAAGAACATGGGTTAGATAGACCCGCAATGGGACATCGCGAGAATGTTTCATTCTTATGTGTCATCGCAGTATCTCATACCTTGTAGATGTATGATCCTTAGACCTGAGATTGTCATATTCCCTACATGTGTAATAGTTTTCCTTGGGGCTATCAAACACTATTTCCTAACCGGATAGTTATGAAGGTAGCTTTCATGTTTACTATGAAACGTGCAGAGGGAAGTGAGCAGTCAAGATAGAATTTGCCACTCCAATGAAACGGAGATATATGACAAGGCCACTCGTGTGATATGATTAAGGAAGTGCATGGCCATGCCGTGATTGAGGAGTCAATCACATCTTAATATATCACGGATACGAGAGATGGATTGAATCATCAAAGGATGACATGCTTCTCGCCTTGAGATCAATCTTCATATACTTGGCAAAGGGATTATTACATGAGTACTTTTGATAGGTTCATCCGATTTGATCATAGTATGTTTGGGAGTTGGCATACTTTGCAAGAAGCCGCTACCAACTATTGGATTGAAAAGGAGTTTTCCAATCCATGTCCAAACGCACGTGAACCTCGCAGGTCACACACTTAATGGGTCGGGACGCATTAATTTGGATTAGATCCGTAATTAATGAACCTCGTGGGCTTAGCACGATGGGCCCTAGTTTAGGTTTCATCTCGTGGCTATATAAGGAGGGGAGGAGGAGGGCGCAGGTGTGCTTTCCACGCTTAGGGTGATTCGCCGAAACCCTAGCCTACTCCTCTCGCGCCTCGCCGAGCGACTGTGCTTGCACACGACGCACGCTGCTCCATCTCTCGGACGTGTGGACTCAGCGACGCCGCCGCGATCAAGGGCGTGGGAGGACGATCCACGGCGAGGCGAGGACGATCCACTACATCGATCCACGACTGCGGCGAGGACGATCCGCTACATCGACGCGCGAAGGATTCCGCAACTGCGCGTCTAGTGGTAATCTCATCTATGATCCTCTTCTTGCGAGTAGCTTTCTGGTTACGCGGTAGATTTTTTTTGTGTGCTAGCGTAGCATACCGCGTTCCTCTTCAATATATGCAACCAATCTTTGAGCTACGCCGCTTTCTTTCGACCCATTTTCTGTTATTATTATCCCATCTCCATTTGGTCGTAAATTGGCAATAGGTGAAGGATCTGGCTTGAACGAAATGCTGGTTAGCAACAAACCATTCTGTCAAAGTTGTTTTGTATGCTCTTGCATCAGTAACGATGTCTCCTAGATTTGAGGTTTCATGGTATATGACTTTGTTCATGCCAGGCATATGAACGGAGAGGTGTTCAACAGAAGGCATCCGACCATGTACCTCAAAACTGAACAATCGCCAAATTGCCTCGCACGAAGACAAGTATCTGTGAGCCGAACAATGCAGCCGTTACTATTAAGCGGAAAACAAGCAAGTAACACAACGCTAACTAAGGGATAAACAAATAACAATACTTCGTAAATAATACCTGCACTTAATATAATCAGCGATCTCATCTATACCAGAACCATGATCATTGGTGGATCCTTCCGGTATTTGGTCATTGGAATGAAAGGACACCTTTGTTCTATCTTGGCCTTTAGTCAGGTATTTGAACAAATATTTGACAAGATTCGTTTTGTTACACCATTCCACATTTATGTGCGCTTGATATCTTTTAAGAAGAAGCATATTGTACGGGACAACCGATCTATTATACAATTTAACACCTTTTTTCATTACGAAGCGACCATCGTTGCGGCGCTGATATACTGGGAACCCAGATTCATCGATTATCGTTTCTGCATTGAAAGACTTTGGATACCGTTTGGAACAGACACCATCTTTCATACATGGGCAGTTCTTATTGAGCTCTCCACATGGTCCGTGCATCATAAATTCTTCGACAAGAGCATAACCAAGCGGATCATTAATCGGATCAGGTATCTCTGCACATATCAAATTATCTATGAACGTAGGAGATGGATCTCTGGCGTGATCAACAAGCCATGTAAGGATGTGAACATGGGGAAGGCCTCTCTTCTGGAATTCAATAGTGTATAGTACTGTTTGGGAATAAGGAGATAACACATAGTAAACAAAGCAAAGAGCAAGCAATAGACCAAGAGGAAACAACATATGCATGACCTAGATAAGCAACTAACCTGCACGAATAGGGCAAAAAGTTTGACCATTTTTTATATCAGAAATATATTCGTCGAGCTTCATGTGGAAAACGCTTGTAACAATATCAGGACGGTCATAATATTTCTGACCAGGTTCATATTTCAACGCATCAGCAATTTCTTGCCATCTTGAATTACACGTGAAAGTATTGAATAGATCAGGAGGGCCATATTCCCGACAAATAGCCATAGCATCCTGATAATTCAAAATATTATAACGAGGACCACCAGTGAAGCTCGAAGAAAGCAAAACTCTTACACCAATGTTCTTTCCTTCCGATGTGCCTTCACCAAGCGCATCGGAAATGCCTTGGTATGTCTCAGAACGTAGAACATCTTGATTGAAAAAATGAAATGAGAGATGATTTGCTTCAATACATGAATAACAGTTGACTTTTATCTGATCAGAAAGACGGCCACAACATGTATAAGGATTTGGTTCACCCTTTCGATAATGGCACTCATAACAATAATATTCAAGCATCGATACGCGATCCCTTGCAGAAGGTGGCATATCATCGATTTCCTTATATTTAATACCTAGATGAAAGCCTTTCTGACCATACAGAAATAACAATGGATGCTGCAGAGACATCAAAGCGGGATTAAGAGGTGAAATTTGCTTGAGCTCAGTAGCACGGCTTTCGACAACCACATCAAATCTACTACTTTCTTCAGATTTACCACCCACTAACAAAGCAGCTAATTCTGGGCAGCTGGCAAAGAATATCGATCACCATGGCTATCAGACGAGCCAATAAGACAAATACTAACCTCTGGATTCTATTCAGAGAGTAGTCGATCTCGAGCCATCCTGAATTTTTTAACAAACGGATTGCAAGAATCAAGCATGGCAATCAAAACTTCAACAATATCACGGGCTGGTTGATGATGTGCAGTGCTCTCTGCAGGAAACATAGACAATCTATTGGAAAGCTCGTTGGAAGTATCATATATGTAGAGTTGAGCATACGTAGGCCTCTGGTTTTGCTCGGGAATTAACGAACCAATACGGTGGTGGACAACACCGTTGATACGGAAAACATAAGGACCTCCACCAGTATTAACGTTGCTATCAACATCCACACCTAAAGAAGTGAATGCAAAAAGAGAGTTGTAGTGACGAATTAACTGCCTAAATTCAGTCGATCGATCCCCCTTGTTAAAACCAATGAGTTCTCGAAGCGGTGATGGGAACTCTCTATGCGTCGGCAAAGAAACTCTACCACCTCGACAACACGTGTTATAAATAACTCGCCGTTGCCTGGAAGAGCTTCTAGCCTGGGATATTTCCTAAAACCAGAAAACAGCGCCGCATTTGGCACACTCATAGTCTGGACCGCCATAGTACGATCGATCACCGTAGGTAGCTGCAGGAGCAGAAGACGCAAGACACAACGAATACACACGTAAAACACAAATATAGAGCAGATAAGGGTAAAGGCCCGTAAAACACAACTATAGAAGAGATGAGGGCAAAGGAAAACCCAGTAGACAAACCTTTTAAGTATGAAATATATTCTTCATGAACCTGAAAGACAGGCAAAGTAGGCGGAATGGAAGTAAACACGTTGCTCGTCTCAACACCCCGACGCCGTAAATTGAATAACCTTCTTTTTTTTCCTATTCTCCGCTGCATCGGCGGTAGTAACGAACAGGTACAAACCGTCTCCTGCACCACGATGAACGAAAAGAAAGGAAACACAGAGTAACAATATAATTAGGACGGGATAAACAATAAAGGTTAAAACATAGATAGACAACCACGACGACGCTTCCACGGAGGCAACGAAGGGGCCTGTAGCACAGCAGCTGTAGCAAGCAGGGAGAAAATCATTAGCTAGAGCAAACAATCTATGCACGACAATAACACTATACTGCAAGCTGAAATGGAACACGAAAGGAAAAGAAGAACAGGAGGGATCTGAGTCGATAAGATTTCTTGTGTTTTAACCTGGGTCTAAGTGCGTAAACAGCTGCATTGATAGATTAATCTTTCCGTTGCTGGGATAACTTCTTTGTCGGATTTAGAAACGGATATCTTTGTGTGGAGTAAATTTAGCCCAACATATATGTTCCTCTTTCACAAATGCTATAGTAAACAGAGACCGAACCATTGAAAACAACAGGGATTTAAATCGATAAGATTTCCTGTGTTTTAAAGTGGATCTAAGTGTGGAAAATAACTCCATTGATAGGTTAATCTTTTTGTTGCTGAGATAATTTGTTTGTTGTGCTCGGGAATGTTACGTAGGATCTTGTATTAACCTAGAATTTTGCGCAGCTGTCGAAAAGGCAGAACATACTAGATAATAGGAGAGGTTTAATATCATCCAAGTCACTTTAAACATGATTTCTTGTATTTCTAAGAATGCACCTTTTTTCCTTAACAGCCAAGACAGGACCTAGTTTTACTGAAGCTGCCATGGGACGGTTTGCTCAAGGAACTGAAGTCCTAGCTAAAGGTGGCGATGAAAGAATATTTAACCAGACTTTTGAGATTCTTCCAGATGAGCAGCTGAAAATATGTTATGCATGCTATCTATCAACATCTGCTGGTCCTGTGATGGGAGTTCTGTGCATTTCTACATCTAAAATTGCATTTTGCAGTGACAATCCTCTTTCCTACAAACCTGGAAATAAAACTGAATGAAGCTACTACAAGGTAAGGGCTGTTCACTTCGTTGTAGCATCTATCTACTGCTTATGAAGTCATTCCTCTTCCTTCTGCACTTCACTTTACCATGTTTTTATTGGTTCCTGACTATAAGCCAAGTGTCAGGATTGTTGTAGCTTGTATTCCTGTATTTTGTGAAGTGTAACTTACTGCAGGAATTTGGTTCTATTAGAAAGGAGCAAAAATGCCGCTGGTTTAGAGGATAGGAATAGTGAGCGACCTTTAACTTTATGCTGTGGAAAGATAAAGCAAAGTTAGATAATCAAAATCTGATTACTTTCCAAGCCTGTCACATTTATGAACAATATTTTTATTCTGAGCCATAACAATGATGCCTAGAGCCTAGACAACAGCATATATGACTGTACTACAGAGATAAGATATGCATGATGTTTTTTGCAGAATAAGCATGAACAGCATATATGCAATGCAAAACATAACGTAATAGGAACAACAAAGAAGACAGAGATACAGACGAAAAGCTTACCAGGGTTGATGGCGCAAGACAAGGAGACGGGCTGCGGATCTCCGAACACGAATCCAAGAGATTCATCAGGCAAGTCATGCGACGATAATAACCGAGGCGCAGAATGCAATGAGGGACAATCTGGAAGCGAAAATACATGATTCACACTCAAGAACACAGAATAATAGAAACACATAATATACAACGGACAGCAACAGCAATAAGCATTAAGCGCGATAGCAATCAAACAATCACAAAAGAAGGGCGTGGTATACGCGACACTAACACGAGGAATAAGCATCGAAAGCGGTAGTAATCAAACTATCACAAAAGAAGGGCGTGGCATACGCGGCGCTAACACGAGGATGAGAACGGCAAAGAAACAGATACAACACTACTCTGAACCAACCAGCGCTACTAGCGGTGGCGCAGGACAAACCGATCAAAGGATCAGCCGGACGCTTCCCACGAAGTATGGCCTGACGGCGAGCTCGAGCCGAGGCGGCTGGATCCATGCGCAGGAGAAAATGGGCCAGGCAAAAACAGAAAGCGGGCCTCGCGGATTCCACAACCCCTCGTCGACGAAGCCGGCGACGCAGAGAGCACAAACGCACAAAAACGAGGAACGAGCGAGATTGGGAAATAGCCGATAACGCCGAGGCAGAGAAGTACCGTCACAAGCAGGGCGAACGAGGACGAACGTGAGTGCCGCTGCCGATGACCGCCGGCGATGCACTCGGTAGAAGGAGCGCTGCCCGCGGAAGAGAAAAGGGATTAAGGAGGTAACACAAACCGGTGAAAAAAAACCAGCGATAGCACATGGCCGCCACGCGTCGACCTCACAAAAACCCGGGCCTAGCTGCGTGCGAGGACTCGAGCATCGACCGCAGGTTTCAACACGAGCAAGCTGACCACTGCGCCGCGCGCCCGAACATGGAAACGAGTTACGAAAAATTAGTTGAGGCATACAAGCGGCTGAGTCAAGCGGAGGAGCGCAGGCGTGATGTGCAATGCGGAGCGAAGGCAGACGCCCACGTCGCGCCAAAAATAACGTGGACGTAGCGAGAAGGTGTGAAAACTTCATGATTAAGGTATACATTAGTTCGGCAGGTTTTTATCTGCACCTGACAAAGTGACAAGCAAAACACAACTACCCTCATAACTACTGTTGACGATGGGGAGTTAGAAAGATAGGAGAAAGTAGAGTGCCAAATTCAGAATGAATGACCAAGCAATAATTTCCGCGATAGCACCCTTCTGGCAAATAGGCAGCAGGAACTGAGAAGCCTTGTATGGTTAGTGTCCCAATTTACACCAGGTGAAACATGACTCATTTTTTTTCTCAATTTTGACCGGATTGAGAAATAAGTGGATAAAACGTTTTAAACAGATCATCTGCAAAAAATATTATAAATAAAGACAATTTTTATGCCAGTCTTACTGGATTGAGTAAAAGTTTCAAAAGCATAATCTCCCACAAAAGTCTGTGAGATGAGGGTTCAGATACTCATGGAGGCACCTCTCAAGAAATAAAGTTAATTTTTGCAATGCCGTGGGCCTTACTACCTTACACTTTCTGGAGGCAGGGCCAGTCATCACTTGTAATTTACCACTAAAGTAATTCATTTCAAGTTGTACACTCCTTGATTTCATCTGATACAAGAATCATGGGACTATGGGAGGGCTGAAAATGATTACTAATGAAATGTCTTGAAATTCAGATCCCCTATATATGATGACAATGAAGATTCTAAAGCTAGTAACTTCTGATAAACAAACAGAACGTATAAAAGTACCCAGATTCTATCAAATCCATGTCACAAATAGACCAGCAAATTACACAACAGATTGTTAACTAGAAGATATTCATAGAACGGGTTAAAAATGACTTCTACGAAATTTCAGCCCATCTTCTTCTAGTGAACCTGTGAGGATAATTGCAACAAAACATACACAATTTGACAATCGCAACAAAAATATGCACGAATTGACAAAATGATTTACGTGGAAAAACCTCCTCAAGGTGAGGAGTAAAAAACCACGGGACCAACATGGTCCACTCCCAAACATTCCACTATAATCTTTACTACTTCTAATTTGGAGTTGGTGGCGGTCCGTTCTCCACCTCCAACCTATATCTGTAAAAACAACCACCGCAGAAAAAAAAAGGACCGATCCAAAAATAATAATGCTTCTTTTTCGCTCCACCCGATCACATCTTCCTCCTCACGCCACCCGCGACAAAGAGATTTAACGGAGATGGGCGGCGCCGCCGTGGCCTTACTCGCCACCGCATGCCTCCTTGATCTCTCATGCTGCGCGCGGGCTCCTTGAGGTTACCGCCGCGGCGGAGGAGGAGAAGGCAGGGACACAGAGGAGGACCGGTAGCAGCCCGACTTCTTGGACCGGACTTCCCGACATCTGGGACCCGTCCCTGCGCTCCGCGGTGCGGCCACCTCCTCTGCGAGGCGTCGGAGGTGAGCGGGGATTACAGGCTTGCTAATCTTTGGTTAACTTTTGTGCTTTTGTAATCAGGAGAAATAGATGTTTGATTTTATAGCAAAATTTTCGTTATTACTTAACCTTTATGTTTTGTTAACAATTTATTTTTCGTAGCAACGCACTGGCACTAAACTAGTTTGATAAAAATACAGAGTCTTCTCTAGAACCTCTAGAGGGTTATAACAGTAGCAGCAACACCATTAAGGTGTCTTGCCATAAACGACAATAACCACAATGAATGCTCAACAAGACCTAATAATAGGTAACCACGTCAGCAAGCCAGAGAGGCTGGGATTACGCCCCTTTTATGTTTCAGTTCATAACTAACAAATCAAAAACCCAAATATCGAAACTGCTCAGTAATGACGACCAATGAGTCAGGAACAATTGTTAAAAATTATTACAAGGAAACCAAAAATTTGAAATTGTTTCTTTGTAATTCAGAATGATATCCTAGCCTTATTTGAAAAATTAAGATGGAACCGTTGAAATAAAAAACAAGATTCGGCTCCGGATCTCGTGCCTAGTCTTCGGTTGATTAATTCACTACCAGGTACCAGCTCGGCGGCTCGTCCTGGTGATGAACTAACTGTTTAAAAGATAAGATAAGTGCTATTTTTTATGTTTTTATTAATTCTAAAAATTAATAAAATAATGATCAAACTTAAAAACTCAATCTAGACTAATTAATCTAAGACCATCAAAGAAAACTAGATTAAACATGCATGCAAACTAGAAAACAATTGTACATAAATAAGAATTAGTAGATCGGAGCCCATACTTACTGATTTTTTTTTCTCAAATTAGAAATATAGAATACGTGTAAGACCCCTTTAATTGAAAGCACCACTAAAATAATCACTGAGATTTTTTTTATTTTGCTATATATTTTTCTCTTTCCTCTCTCTTTTTCTCAGCTGTGCAGTACTCCCTCCGTTGATAAATATAAGGCCTATAGTTTGAATGGTCTTGTTGAAAAATATAAAGCGTGCATGTAGATTTAATGAGCATTTCCACTTATACCCCTATTTATTCTCTCTCAACCATATGCATTTATTCATTATCTCTCATCTTCCAACACAATTAAGAGGGATATGTAAGTCATTTCCTCTTATTCCTTTCTCAATTTCACCACAACCTTAATCCTTGTGCAAAGTCAAAATACACCTTACATTTATCAACAGAGGGAGTACTTTCTTTGCTATCGCTTGCTCTCTCTGTCCCTCTTGCCCTGTGCACTGCTGCTGATGTCTGCTTGCACGGCAGCCCTCGCCACGAGCAAGGCGCCTACTGCCTCGGTTCCCCGTGACGAAGATTTTACTGTTCTAACCACATGTTCATTTTTTTTCCAAAAATAATTCCCTCACTTATTTTTGTAAAAATAGCACCTCCCTTACCGTAAAAGACGCGACAGACGACACGTGTCATCTGCCACGCTCGGGGAGCACGAAAGCTGGCGGCGAATGTGGTAGCACGTGCGGGCAGCGGGCAAGCAATCGGGGCAGCGTAGGCACGAGCATAGGGGCAGCGTGCGCGTTGGGTCGTGTGCATGTGTGGGAGCGTGCCACGTTCGGGTAGCATGGAAGGAGCTCCTGTTGACCCATGTCTGCTCCGCACTCACCAGCTCCCACGCTATTAGATGCATCAGATGACATGTGTCACCTCTCGAACCTTCTATAGTGAGAGAGGGAATCATTTTTGTAGTTTTATTTATGTGGAAGCTAGTCTAGTACAGTAAACATATCCCATGTGACGTCTCTAAGTGCCTATTTGTTTTTGCTTTTGATTCCAGATTCTGGTCCTAAATGCATAATTAAAAACAAACAGCCCGATTCTAGATATCGATTCTTACAATTCAGTCTACCTATATACACTAGAATTCACAATCCATTTTATATGTACTTTTGAAGAATCAACTTCACTATAATCACAATTCAGAATCAGCTTTTAAAAAATCTAAAACAAAAATAAAAACAAAAAGGCCCTAAATCTCTTCCTCCCTTTTGTGAACTGCAGCCATGAATACTAACTGCCGCACGTCCCTCGGAGCCGTCTCCCCTGGCCTCCATTTTTCCTTGTGGCTCCGGCTCCCGAGAGCGCTGCTGCTCCACGTTTTTCCCCCCGCAACTCAACGGCCTCCTTATGCTGCCTGTTTACAGCGACTCTTAACTCTTAACTTCTTATATCTAATTAAATATATACATGTATGCATATCTGGCTCAATAACATATGACCTCTTCCAATATATGCATACACAAAGCCTGAAAATCATACATGCACGTGTACAGCACACCTGCCACTCTCGCGTGACTCGCTCGTCTGCACGGCCCGATGGTCACTACACTACGTCGTCCGTCTACGTAGATCTCTTCGTGTCCCATCTTTCTACACTCGTGACCCTTGTGTGCTGCGCTCAGTCTACGCGCCTCTACACGAATTCTCTGTGCTTGCAGTGTGCGTCACATATGCCTACACCGCTTCTCCACACCTATGCTGGGAATTCACTTTACGATGTACTCAGACATTATTCCTATAATAATTCCTTATTTTGTCTATTGCTTTTCTGTATGACCTTCGGCATTATTCATTTAATTCTAACATTTTTCTTCTTGTTTATGGAGTAGCAATGCGATATTACTTTCAGAAGAGACCCAACCAATTATGGGCCTAGTATAAATAAGTTGGATTACTACTACCTTGATGATTAATTTGACAAGGCAATCAGGCGAGGTCAGTGTTTGTTTTTCTTGTGTCTACATATTCGTGCATATTGTATGTTTTATGTTTATTTTAATTTGCCTCTTTCTATTCTGTAGCGTCTTCTTGGAGAAGTCGGCGCCCAACAACAATATTCCGAGCCATGGAACGAGAAGGCCACAAAATTGGACTCGACAGATAATTGCTGCAAGAGTAAATTCCAACGCCTGTGAGCTGTACAGCACTGGATATAATACTGATATTTTCTTTTGGTCGTAATAGTCTTATATGATGGTAAATGTGAAATTAGGTGGTGGCATTTCTATGTTTTGAACTCGCCAGCTTGTCGATTTTTGGTTGTATCATACATTCGTTATTGTGAACATTCTATCATGTCTTGTGCCTATCACAACAATTGGCTCTTTTACTCTTGATTATTTTGGGCTTAGTTTTTCACACTTTTGTGGTTCATACCTGTACACTTGTGAGAGGCTAATAGCCTTTCGTTCTGCAAGTCTCGGGCCCAAGTCTTCGTGGCTGCGACAACTATTAAGGGTTTGTTTGGGAGGCTGCGGTTGAGCTGAAAAGCTGTTTTTGGCTTACTGAGATGTAAAGCAGCTGTAGATTGCGGTTGTGATTTTTCTTATTATGCCATTTGGCAAACTGGCTGCTGCAGCTGTAGCCTTTGGGGCGGAGTCGACAAGACAGGGCCACAGAGATGGCAAGGAGGCAATGGCTGACCAGGACGGGCGATGGGGCGGGGCGAGGAAGGAGGTGGAGCAAGCGGGGAGACGAAGCGAACGAGATGGGAGGCGGTCGAGTAAAACAACAGCTGAAAAGCTCCTTCCTAACGACTACATATTTTGAGAGTTCTTTTATTGTGGCCTAACTTTTCAGCTGCTTTACAACCATGCTGTTTTGAGGGCTCCCAAACAGCCCCTAAGTTTGTTTTGGATGGTTGATCATATTCTAGGACATCAACTGCTATGCATCTCTACATGTTCATCGTGTGCCTCTTCGCTCAGCAGTGTTCAGCCCCTTTCAAATCGAACATTGAAAATCGCTTTGGATTTCGCCAACGCTAATATTGTATCAGCTTTGAATGAATGGCAAGCTGCTACTTCATTTATTTCACTATACCCGTTGGAAGTAAATTTTAAGAGACCTTCACTTTTTCTAATCTGAAAGACCCTCTTTCTTTGTTTGATACATAGGTACGGTACAAATCTCAAAGCAATTAGTGGGTCATCTCTTCTTCTATTTAAATCTCTCAGATTGCTTTGAGATTTGTACCGTGCCTACGTGTCAAATAAAAAAAGAAGGTCTTTCAGATTAAAAAAAGGGAAGGTCTCTTAAAATTTGCTCCCGTTTACAAGTCATCATGTGCATCTACTAAAATACTAAATCTAAGAAATTGTTAATAATTAAGAAATTTAACCTCTTTGAAAGCATTCAAGTAAGGTAAAGAGTAAAAAAAAATGGTAATAACTACAATCTATATTTTCTCAATTTGAATCCCTTCGGTAGACAAATATATTGAAACGGATAATTTAGAGGCCATGACATGAATGGTGAAATGGTGGTAGTAATAAAATTGAGTGCCTATTGTGTGTTCTTCAGGCGATAAGGGCCTCAGGTTGAAGGAGCAAAGGCGGCTCTAGGGCATAAATCGATTTCGCAGTTTGCAAAAGACGAGGAAGGGTGGGATAGTGCTGGCCTGCTGGGGTTGTCGGAGGCGTTCAGAGGAAGATCGATGGAGTACATTCAATTTGTTTTTTTTTTCCTTTTTTGAAACCAGGCAACTTCCATTCATTCATACGAGTGCTATATCATCCGCAGGCAGGGTTCACATTATCATGATAATCGCGCCAATCGAGCCAGTACGATGTCGGATACCGGTCGGTACACCGGTCAAATTCAAAAAAAATTAAAAATTCAGAAAAATTTATGCGTAAACCGGTCGATAATCGGTGTATATCGAGCGATTTTCGACGAATATCGTCGATAATCGCTAAAAACAATCGGACGATAAAAGAATCTAACAGGTCATAATTATCGTTTGATATCGACCGATTTTTTATTTTTTCTATTTTTTTAAAAAGTTTGATTTCAAAACTCTTCGATTTTTAGCGATTTTCGAGCGATCAGGCTAGGGGTGATTTCCGAGGTGATTTTGATAATGTGATTTCCAACCACACCCTAGAAGGCTCAGATACAACAGCATGACGAGCCAGCACATGCGCTGCTGGGCCTGGGGCATTCACGGCTCCGATCACCAGCTGGGCATCAGCTTCCACACTTGGTCTGCTGCAACCAACATGGGCATGCAGCTAGGAAAAGGCCATTACGAAGAGCTTCTGCTTCAGCAACGGACACGTCTGGCCGGTGTAAATTGATTTGGCCAGCACCCTGCCGTAATGAGTTGTCCGTAGTCATCAAGAATGATTGCTGCCGCCGTGGATCCTTCTACATCCACATTGAGTTTCACCACACCTCTAGCCGGTTTTGTCCAATCATACCTTATCACAGGGGCCATTTTCGGTGCAGCTTTAGCAAAATTCGCCACAAACACCGGTGAGTTTTTCCTTGGCCAACCCAGCAAGTGCTCAAGAACTGTAGAACCCGCCCTGTCTACAGAAATGCTGTCCTCAGTTATCTGCTTCAGCCCCAACTTCTTTCGCACGTGGGCAGAGGAATAAAGGGTTGAAAATTGACTCATGAGTTGAGACCTGTTTTCTTTATAAATTCTAAAGTATATATGGTTTAGTACTATATTGCCTAACCAAATGAAGGGAAACACAATTTATAAAATTGTAGCTCGTTGAAATAATGTGACACTCGTCGCCGACCACGGTTAGAAGTTTCACTTGGGGTTAAGCGTTCGAAAACACTTCTTTGTCGTGGGCCTCCTCTTTGCTGATGATTAGCGCTTTGACGAGCCGACCAGACGAGGTTCTCTATGAATGGGATTCAGTCTGAGATCTTGTAGACACAGACCTTACTTGTACTTCATTAGCGGCTTCTTGCAGGTTAGTAGTAATAGATCATATAACGGTTGCATTCAGTGCATCTTCCCCCTCCATTGGACGCTTAAGAATTGCATTTGAATAAATACAAATTTTCTCAATGGGGTTGTTTGCTGCGAACTGCTTTGAGTAAAGTCGCGATCCCTTGCCACTGCCTGTGGAGCTAGTGGCGTAATAAATGTACCTTGACGAGGCTGCCCAAGAAACTTGAAGTCTCCATGAGGTGCCTGGTTGATTTTGAAAATATGAGCATCGGGCCTCGTAAATGGATTTTTGCTTTTCTATCATACGCCGCTCGTACTCACTCTGAGCGGTTTTTTGGGCAAATTCCTAGGCTTAACATTCTTTACATTCTGCCTGCTGCCCATCTACTTTACTGGAGACCATGCAAGCTCGAAAACCAGAGTAAACAGAGGACGTTAATCCTCCATCTTCATCTGATGAAGGTGTGCAATCCAAACCTTGGAGGTGATCTTCCGAGGCTGAATTGTTCAGAAGGTTATTACTAACTTTCGATATATTTCCGTTGTCAATTTCCATGGAATAGGCCTTATGGATATCTTCCTCTGAATTTACTAGAGGAGTAACAGGAGTCTTACCTTTTGGCGTGTGAGATGATTGCTCTTCGGCCTCAACTTCTGCCTCAATCTTTGCCAACTCTTCTGTAATAACATACTTAGAAATAGAAGTCACACTTACATTGCTCTTTTTTTGGCTCATCGTCGGCAGTGAGATGGGCGTAATCAGCGAGGTCAAACCAATTTTTCTCGTAATCCATTCAGAATAATTACTTGATTTCGGTATCCGGAGGCCCTCCTTCTAGCACCAACTGTCAATGTCCAAGACCTTGGGTCTCTTAACCGAGCTTACGTAAATTTTATTATGTGTGGGCCCTGGATATCGAAACAGACATAATAGAAATAATGGGAATGTTTTTTTATTAGCCAAGCGGCTGTGACAGAATATTCTAAGTACGAGATGATCTACGTGATTAGAGAAAGCTAATCATAGGTTATAGAAAATGTGAGATTGCGAATGTTTGATTTCGGATTATGCCAGATGATCCTCCACAGCATGGGTTGGCCCCCTATCTATCCTTGATGAAGGGGCGACAGTTAAATTCCAAAAGAGTGTCTTGTAACCGAGAGACGCTTTTCTGGCCAAACGGTGTATTCTCACCAAATGACGTTTTTCTGGTAATAACTTCCAGGTAGTTGCGTTTTTCTGTCAGATAACTGTCTGCACGGAGACCTGTGCGGAAAAACTGCTTACCTTCGACTAGTTTACTGGTTTGGGTGGCCATGTCATTGGTCGGAGCCGACTTGTGTGAAGTTGAGTTTGACCATCTTTGACTGAACTGGTCGAAGATCTAATCATCTGAATAAAGATGGGCTTTTGTCTCGGTGTATTATGGGCTTAAATTTGACAGGCTCATTTACCAGCGCATAGTCATATATTATTATGAAAGAAAGGGCCTAAACGGAAAGCAGGGTTTTGATCCTCGTCAGTCACGACCACTTCCTTAGTAGTCAAGACCACTCCAGGCCACTCTTTCAGAGATCACAACTACTTCCCTAGTGGTCCTTAGAGGTCAAGACCACTCCTACAATTATCTAGACTACCCCATCAGAGGCCACGATCACTTTCTAAGTGGTCCATAGAGGTCAAGACTACTCCCACAGTAGTCTAGACTACTCCATTAGACATCACAACTACTTCTCTAGTGGTTCTTAGAGGTCAAGATCACTCCCACAGTAGTCTAGAACTCTTCCACAATAGTCTAGACCACTCCATCAGAGGTCACGACCACTCCCCAAGTGGTCCTTAGAAGTTATGACCACTCCTATAGAGGTCAGGATCACTCCCATAAAGGTCACTATCACTTTTATATATGTCAGGACCACTTCTATAGAAGTTTGGACCACTCCTGTAGAGGTCACAACTACTTCTATAATGGTCATGATCACTTCCTAATGGATCCCAAGAGGTCATGGCCATTCTAAGGAATGACCTCTCTAGAGAACGACTACCCTAGTGGTCTTGAAGGTTACGACCACTCTAGAGAACGACAACTATAGATGTCACAAAGGCCATGACCACTCTAAAACCGACCACCCTAGAGGTCACAAAACCCATGACCACTCTAGAAAATGACACCCTAGAGGTTACAAAGCCCACGACCACTCTAGGAAGGACTACTCTAGGGAATGACCACCCTAGTGGTTCTGAAGGTCACAACCACTATAGGAAATGACCTCTCTAGGGAATGACCACTCTAGATGTCACAAAGACCATGATCACTCTAGGAAATGACCACCTTAGAGGTTATATAAAGCCTACGACCACTCTAGAAGTCACAAAGGCCATAATCACTCTGGATAAGGTTATGACTACTCAGGACAAAGTCATGACCACTCTGGACAAGGTGATGACCACTCAGGATAGAATCACGACCACTTTGGACAAGGTCATGACCACTCAGGACAACATCATGACCACTCTGGCCAAGGCCAAGACCTCTCAAACTAAATCACCCATGATAAAGCAAGTTCATACCAAACTCAAATTTGAGTACTATAGGCTCAAACATAGTCAATTATTCAGCACAAATATGGATTGACCACCATATAGTCTCTCACACACATTTGATTTTATGCTTAGTGGCGGAACCAGCTGGGCATCCCTAAAGTTTTTGAAAATTCTAGATATGCTTTTGTTAGTAGAGATCACAATGTATTTGGACTTAAATATAATTTTATAATACTTAAAGCCATGCCTTAGGGTTGCTAACTTTTTCTCACCTTAGCCACTAACCATATAGCACCGTACAATGATAGATACAATGCTTTATTCTTTTATCATTTATGTAAACTTCTTCAGCTTGTAACTAAAAAAACCAGTTCTTTGAATTTCCATTCATTTATGTTGTTCTGATCACCATAATGAGTGCATTGAATCAAGACCAATATTGGGTATTTTCAGTGAAAATTCATGCATATACAGCTATAGTACTTGCGTACTACGCACCAGTATAGTAAAAGATGGTCGACATTTTTTCTACTATAATAATATGATACTACTAAGCAATTATATATTTATAATAATTTATTTACCAATGTTATGATTTGTTATCACTTTCAGAAATATGTGATAAATATTTTAGCTTCAGATAAACTTTTGCATATTGTATAAACAATCGTACTAAGATTAAAAACTAATGGATTGTTATCGGTGAGTACTATTCTTAATTGTTATCAACAACTGATAGTTCTTACTTGTGTAGTACTATATTACTAAGCATCAATGGTGCATCTTCAATCTAAATTTTCTCATCCACATTAATTAGCTGCATGATAATCTTGTTGAAGACATTGAAATGATCAACGAACTATATAATTTCCTCCATGTGCAACAGGTATAGTTATCGCTTCAGTACCCATCGGTTTGTCAGCGACTTCACTATATATAATTCTTCTAAGTCCTTTCATAATTTCTTCAGTGAGTTCTTCTTGATCACCGAGTACTTTACCTTATCCGAGAGATATAGATAGATTGTAGTGATAATCTTTCTCTCCATCACTTTCCAGTCTTTGGACATCTTTTTTGGTTCGTCCCCTTCAAGAGCAACAATTAACACTAGACAAGTATATCCTTCACCATACATTGCCACACGCTGATTTTGTTTTGCTGTCAAATTTCTATACTTGATTCTACATTGTCGACTTCGATCTTGATTTTGTGCCACCTGACGATTTACCGATCTTCTCACAAATCAAATTAATCCGGTCTTGGCTTTGATACCACTTATTACACTATGATACTCCTTATATGCAGCAGCCTCCTGGATCGAATTAGAGTTTTGAGAGATACATCACGAGCGTGCATAGTCTTAAGAACGAAGAGGACGAATATTGTAGAAAGAACCAAAATAATGATGTTGAAGTACTACTACGAGAGAGAAATATTTGGCAAAGTTGACGGTAAATTCTTAAAGCATAATCTCAAAAGAGTACAAGGGATTATCACTCTCTCAAACTTTAGAACTCTAGATCCTTATTCAAGAATCTAGTGCTAAAAATAATATAGTCTCGAATCCTTTCGTGCGTTTTTTGCTTTGGATGAGTAGTTTGTAGCTTCTTGATTGCTTGTGTTCTCCCTAACCACCTCATGGGTATATAGCCTACTTAGTTCTTATCAAAAGAGAAATAGTATTCTTACTCCAATAGAAAATAGGAATCCTAATCCTATTAAATTAGTCTAGGACTTCTTATAGCACAATAATTCAAATTCTAAAAGACTAGATATAAGTCATCATACTCAATAGCTGACATGACGAAACATCTTAGATTTTTACTCCTTCATCCTCATTAGTTGAATCCTTATGAATGAAATAGGACCTTGATAATTTCTACAGCAACAGATGATAGCATCTAACTTTTCTAAAGTAGAGGCCTCAGTCTCACGGAAAACGAGCACGCGCTTTAACTATTGAACACCCTCACTTTTGTACGTAATTTCATCCGAAACATCAGCCCGTCGAAAAATGAGTCACAGCGCCCCTAGCCAAGGGGAAGGGGGTAGGGATGAAAACGGGTCGGATATCTCCCGCCCGATCCGAGACCGAATCCGGTCGGGATCGGATCCGAGACCGGATTTTAATATTCGGTCGGATCCGGGACCGGATCCGGATACTTGAATCCGGATTCGGGATCGGATCCGGAGCATCCAATATCCGGTAAATACGTGACGGGATTCGGATATTCGGATATTTTTCTATTCGGATATCCGGATTTTTCCTATTCGGATATCGGATCGGATATTCGGATTTTCCTATTTGGATATCAGCAAGGCCCAACCCATTTTCATCAAATTTTTTTCCATTTTAGCCCATTTATATTAACAATTAGTTGGTTCTATTAATCCTCAAATAGCATATTCTTTCTACGAAGTTTGTTGAATTTAATTGATATATAATTTGTTACTATAGTCATGTATTCGTATGGTTTAAATTCAATATATATTACTCTATATATGCGTGCATTATCCGTATATCTTTATCCGTTTCTGACCTGAATCCGTCACATATCCGTTCCGTATCCATATCCCAAATAACTCGAATCCGTATCTGTATCCGGTTAGCTCGTATCCGGTTCCGAATCCGGAAAAAAAATAGGTTAGGATACGGAAAGAACAATATCCGCCCGTATCCGATCCGTTTTCACTCTAGGAAGGGGCTAGGCTTGTACCTCGAGTAAGTCCGCTAGTTGGTATCATAGCATGCCGTTAAATTTCAATGTATCACTGCACACTCTATGGCAAACCGTATTTTTATGCAGGGCTATTTGGCAAAACCATACATCTTAGTGCTATTATTTGACATACACAGTACGTCTACTATTTCTAGGAGATTGGTCATTTTTACCGTTCAAGAAAGAATATAAAAGATTTGAATACTATTGACTCAGTTCAAAAGATATTGGTGAAATCTAATGAAACATTATGGCTGGAATGATCATTTTTGGATTGTTGCAGAAAAGAGATTGAAATATTAATACTGCTGCATGGATATTTTGGTAAAGCAAGATCTTTGGAAAATGTCACTACATGTTTTCAGAATAGTGAGAGTTTCTTTTTTATGACATACTTCTGTGTATTCCCTCTCAAAATAATTTGTACAAATTTAGAACCAAACGAAAAGATAAGTAATTAGTATGTACCCTTTATTCATACTTTAATATTTATGTAACTTTAAAATATTGATCAATAGAAACACATCCTTCTTTTTTTTTTGCAATTTATCTTGCAGCGTTTTAAATGCTAAAGCAATTAATATTCATTTGGTGTTCATGTATACTATATATTAAAGCGGAGAAATTTAGCCGGCTGCCCGCGGCGCCACCTCAGCACCTTTGCGAAAAGGCCCTCCGAAAAATCCAAAATCGCGTTTAGATCCTCCGGTCGGTTTCTAACAGAAAGGATTTAAAAAAAGTGGAATTATGTTTAGGTCCCTCTGCGGTTTACGTTTAGGTCCCAAAAAAACAAAATTATATTTAGATTCCTCTGCGGTTTACATTCATCTCCTCTTGGCATTTTTTTGCAGAATGGACCCAAAAAACAAGAAATACGTCCACGGTTTTCTCCAAAAAAAAAACACAAGTTCGTCGAAATTTTATAGTAGTCCACAAATTAGTCGGCGGGTCCTACCGACCCATTTTACGCAAAAATAAATAAATAACATTTAAATCTTTTCTTTTTGCAGAATAGACGCGATTTTCTTCTAAAAAAACATAGGTTCGCCGAAGGTTTATAGCAGTCCACAAATTAGCCGATGGGTCCTACCGACCTATTTTGTCGCAAAAAAAAACTAAATGACGTTTAAAACGTTTTTTTGCAGAACGGACCCGAAAAAACAAAATACGTCCGCGGTTTTCTCCCAAAAAGAAACACAGATTCGCTAAAGGTTTATAACAGTCCACAAATTAGTTGACGAAAAAAATAAAATTACGTTTATGATCCTTTGCGGTTTACGTTCGGCTCCTCTCGGTGTTTTTTGCAAAATAGACCCGAAAAAACAAAAAATACGTTCATGGTTTTCTAAAAAAATACAGATTTGCTGAAGATTTATAGCAGTCCACAAATTAGCCGATGGTCCTACTGACCCATTTTTCGCAAAAAAACTTAATGATGTTTTAATCGTTTTTTTACAAAATGAACCCGAAAAAAAAACAAAAAATACGTAGCGGTTTTCTCCCAAAGAAAAACACAGATTCGCTAAAGGTTTATAACAATCCACGAATTAGCCGACGGGTACTACCAACCCATTTTTATGCAAAAAAAAATAAATGACCTTTAAATCCCTCTATGGATTTTTAAAAAAAATTCCACAGATTCGCCGACGGCTCCTACCATTCTATTTTTTATTAAAAAAAACAGAAAACCGAAGTTACACTTTTTTTTTTCCAAAAATATCTGTCAGATCAAGCTTCGCACGGCGCAGCGTCACACGACTGAATTTTCCAGATTTCGCACATGACGCAACGTCACACGTCGAAATGTCGCAAGATGCAGCGTAACACGTGACCATGCGCAGCATGTATTAAAACCAACTGGCAACTTCATCTAGTGTTCATTTGCGTCATGCGAAGTGTAACGCGTGACCCGGGTTAGTATGTATTAAGCCCGACTGGCAACTTCATTTGGTGTTCATTGGGTTTCTTAGCAGCAACTCCACTCCGTCGCCCAACGCCCATCGGCCGTCGCACTCACCCACGCCGCACCGCCGAAGAGGAGGAAGGAGGAGGAGCAACTGAGCAAGGGGCCTTGGCCGCGACGTGTATTCCTGCAGGCCGTCGTCGCCACCTCCGTCTCCTGACCTCTCGCCGTTGCGCTCTTCCGCCGGAGACAAGCAATGGAGCGAGTCGGCGGCGGCGAGAAGAAGCTCGAGGACTGCTCCGTCTCCAAGTCAGTCAGTTCCTCCCCCTCCCTTTGTTAACCCTTTCGATTCTTGCTGTTTCAGTCGCGGTCGATCGATCTATCCGCCTACCTAGGTCTCGGGGATTTGGTGCACAGAATTGGGGAGTCCTCTGGTTGCTTCCCTCCTGGTAGTTGTAGGGTCGAGATTTCTTTCTGATTATCCTAAATCTCATTGCTCGAGGTCACATTCCCGTAGGGCTAAACACCAACTGGCGAAAGAAAAGTTGATCTGTATAGGAATCGATAGCAGGCTTGTTTATTCAGTCGTTCTTTGAATGATAAATGAACCTGTAGGACCGTAAATGTGATGCCGAATAGGAGTTTTTAATTTACAGGCTACGATAGAGTTGCAATGATCTATAAGTTGTTCAATGCAAACAAAATATTGCTATGCTATAATTCTGTGGCTTTCCTGTATTATATTGTGATGAGAATGGGAGTATGAATGACATTGCATTCCCATTTTTATTGTTTGGTGAACATGTTAAGTGTTAACCCTGTTCTTTGACCTAAAGGTCACTGCATATCATAGATTCATAATAGTTAACGAAGTTCACATCATTCGGGTTTCTATAAATTTGACTTTGTTTATTGGTAGAAATGTCTATAAGAGAATTGCGAACTTGCTATCCAGAAGTTCGGGTGGCAATTTGATGTAATCACCCTCCAGCAGTGGTTTATTTACATAAACTTCTGTTTAGCTTTATTTAGCATGATAATTCCCCGTGCCTCATTCACTGCTTTCTTTGCATTCTTTTTGGTTGATTTGTACTTTTGTACATTGTCGTTGCTCTTATCATGCTGCATGTTCCATATCCCTTCCGTGACCATCCTTTCCTTAAACACTCATGAGGCGTCCCCTTAGCTTCCACCACTTTGTCCTCGTGATTTTGGTCACTTTAGCAGGTCGAGCCTGTATTCTAAATCGAAAGTTCGAGACTACCAATTTATACTGTGGAACAACACACTCTCAAGGTATAACCTTACAATCTATGGAGGTCCTTTGTCCTCCCTCCTTCCAAGAACAGAATTGATATGGTTGGAATGCTGACCACTGCTAAGGTAACTAAATGGGATTGTCTATTTTTAAAGAAGGTGTTAGTTATCATGAGGTCATAGGCTACGGCAAATTGCTGCTATTTCATGCAAACAAATTTTGTGGGAAAGCAAACATTCTTGATGCTCATGGTGGTTGTCTATTAAAGGTTGCACATTGCTGCTTCACTCATGTCATGCAAGCATGTTAGCATCAGCAACCAACCAAGTAGCCAACCATTGCACTCAAAACTTTGGTTATTTGTGACTCTTTGATTTGTTATTTAAAAACAGAATTGATCTTAGTTCAGTTGGAAGTACTTGGCTTTTGATTGTCCATCCCTTACAAATAGCTCATTTTGTTGCTTATCTGTTTCTCAAACCTTTGATACCTGTTTACTCTTGGTAAGAGTGAACCTTTTTTTTTCACATCTCTTGTTATACTGCTCCATGTAATTATTGAGACTGTAGCTGTTTTGGTTCTCTAATGGTGTGGCTGTTCTTTGGCACAGATTTTTAGTAGTCTGCAATCGTTGTATGGAAAAAAACTACATCTAGGCATTTTCTCATAATCATTTGTCTATCATGGGTGGGCAGGCTGGGTTGTTGAAGCCTGATGTTGTGGAAGGCACAGAGATTGAAATACCTTAATTTTATGTTTCTACAAGCCTCAGAAGATCAGCCCGAAATTTCAGAATACTGTCAGGCATTTGCTTCATCAGAAAATTCGTGATTCATACACTCATCCTCAGTTTGTATATGATGTAATGAAGCCATTGCAAATTGAGCAACTCATGGATCAGGAAGTCATTAATCTGTCAGGTGGAGAGCTCCAAAGAGTGGCGCTATGTCTTCGCCTTGGAAAGGTAGATTTATTACTTGTCTCTTCTGATATTTTAGAATATATTTAGGTTTGCTTTTTTTACTCGAATATTACATCTGAAAAATGTTATACTGGATTCTGGCTGATATTTTAGATTAAGTATTTCTGTACTGGATTCTGGTTATGGTTCTTGTTCTAGTAATGTGCACCCTCCATTGAGTTTTCGTGGGCGTGTTTAGTTCTTCAATTTGTTGCCGATTGTAAGGTGCACACATGAAACAAGGTGGAATTTGTGACCTTTTTCGGCTCCTGACCCTATTAACTTTGTCAATTTCCAAAGCAACAAAAAGGAGCTTGTTCTCCCTGTGCAACGCCTTGAGCTAGCGTGTTGTGTTTGCCTTGGTGAGAAAGGAGGGTATCAAGTGCTGAAAGCAACCTCTCTAATTATTATGGCAGTTTGCTCATTTCTCTTACTCCTTAATCCCTGTGCTGAGATAAAGTACGCCTAAGAAAAATCAACAGAGTATTGTACTACTATATAACGGTTTGGCTCTTGGCCTAGTATCCTTGATGCCCCCCTGCTGGAAAAAATTCAGGAGACAATTCCATAGGGAAAATTAATGTCCATATTGGCTGCCCGATACAAAACAATAACCTTTTATTTTTTGCATCCTGCTTTATATGCCTGAAATGCTGTGATCAAAAGGTAATCCTCAGTGATATTGAAAGCACACAAGGAAATTAACTTTCTTGCTGTTTCTACTGGCTTTCACAGCTGTGGGCCCATGGCCTTAGTTGTTCAGGTCCTAGAACGCTAGAATTACTAAATTAATTGAAATGTCAAACAATGTTCTAGGATCTCGTATATATGTCTAATGTGCATATGCTGCGTTATAACAGCCATCTGAATAGAGCTGTATGGTTTTATGACATAGCAAATGATATATATGATGCCTGTGGAACTGTTCAGCTTGTTGATACTTGCATCTCGGTGTATGATCAGCCTGCAGATATTTATTTGATAGATGAACCAAGTGCATATCTGGATTCAGCACAGCGTATTGTTGCTTCAAAGGTTATCAAAAGGTTCATCCTTCACGCAAATAAAACTGCATTTTATCGTCGAGCATGATTTCATCATGGCAACCTACTTGGCTAACAAGGTTATTGTTTATGAGGGCAACCTTCGATTGAAATTACTGCAAACGCACCAGTCCTTGCTGTTTGGGATGAACCTTTTCTTATCGGTAAGTTCTACATGAGCCATTACTCTCAAATCTCAACTGAACGTCTATTTATTGTGCTTCCTGTGGGGCCAACTTCCAGTTGCTTCCATCTCTGATGATTAAATGATGTCTCACTTTTTTTTGCGCCCCATGTCTGGACTATTAGCGTCTCTTGGAAGCGTAGATTTTGTTTACAACTTTGCATACATAACATGGGACCACCAGGAAGGATCAAGTTGCATATTAAAAAATGTTAAGGGGTTTAGTTTATGGTCTTAGCCTGTAGCAGTGTGCTGACTATTTTACAGAGGTACTGTAAATTTAAGATAAGCCGATGTTTAGTGAACAACTGTATTTGTGAAGTAGGTTCATAAGTTTACTACCATCCCAATTGTATGTTTTATTTTGTAATTTGCTTTGGCTGAGCCACAATTGAAAGATCTGTTGTTAAGCTGACAATAGCTGTCGTGCTTCACAGTTTACAGAATGTGAAGCTTTACTTCTAATTATATTCATTTTTTACTAGAGATTGTGCATACAAGTGAAGCTGTTGGTCTAATTTTAAATATTTCGGCTGCTTGTATCGTAGTACGCCGGCTTCTTTCTGAACAGCAGTTCTCCTGATCGGCCGCCAGAAATTAACCAACACTTACTACAAGTGAAAATAATAATAAGGGAAAAATCCATAAAAGCCCCATAAGTCACCTACTTTTTCAATATGCCCCAATCCCATTTTCGTTTAGTTTGCCCCTCATAAGTTAGCTTACAGATGCCCTCTGGTCGCATGTTCGTACTATTTTCTCTCGGTTTCAATTATTGACGTGTTTCAATGATTTTATTACTTATTTAAGCTATATCCACACTTATTTCAAAAATTTGAGTGATTTCAGTATTTATAATATACGATTTCAACGTTGAAACATTACATTAATAATTAATAGTATATTATAAGTACCGAAATCACAAAATAACTGAAATAAGTATTAATATCATTGAAACAAGCTTTGATACCACTAATACAAGTGCCAAATATAATAAAAACTATGAGAAATAGTGATAACATGTGGTCTAGGGGATTATTTACATGCCAACTTTACTTATGAGGGACAAAGTAAATGATAAGTAGATATGGAGGGCAAATTGAAAAAGTATGTGACTTTTGCGGGGGTGTTTATTGATTTGCCTCAAATAAGTCAGTACGGTAAAACTGTAAAAGTTTTTGACCAGTAACTGATCGAGAGATGGAAACTGGCAAGTGGCCAGAAGAGGGCTAGGCGTGTGGGCATGCACCAAGCCCACCAGAGTTCAAGTTCTAGACTTGATGCTAGTATCCACCAATTTTAGGAGCACACAACATATGCACGTTTTGTGGGAAAACACGTGCTCACGCTCTATAAGGCCTTCAGTGCCTTAACAAATTTCTAGCATGTATAGGAGTGTGGTGTGTGTATTTTATTCCTAAAAAAAGTGGTTGCACCCAAACACGTACAGCCTTGATTTGCTGGATTTATATAGGCGGTGCACATCATCTTCAATGCTGAATCGGCCGACATTTTCCAATTGGTACACCTAAAATTTTGGAACTTTCACGGTGATGGACACGCGAACACCCCCACCTCCACATTGCCATGACTAGCTGCTTCTAAGGGTCGAAATGGATCGAATAGTTCCCTTACTACATTCATATTCGTATTTTTCGAAAGAATACAAATATGAATTCGAATATTCTTGAATACAAATACAAATTCGAATCGAATATGTACTCAATTCGGTTGAATCCGGATATCCTCATAACTTATGTAATATGAAGATATTAATGATATTTTATCCACATACAACCACCTAAAGCAACATGAATTCACATTGAACTACAAACTAGTCGTATTGCAATAAAATATATATATTGCTTCATCGAATACGAATACAAATATGAATAGTCCGGGTAAAACAACATTTCGGATGGTAAAAGTCCATACCATATTCGCATCCAAATATTTTTATGAGAATTCGAATACAAATAAGAGAGAAATTATTAATGGGATGGAAAAATATATACCATATTTGTACCCTATTGAATATGGTAGTTGAATCATACGGATAATTCATATCCATTTCCCACCCCTAGTTACTTCCAAGAGCAGTTCGGGACCATGCATGTGTGCACGATTTCTTCTGGCGCCTAGTCTGTAGAGTTAAACAACTATAATTACCTCATTTTTACACCCATATTTGGTTTTATCTACTTTCAGATGATTGTCAGAATGGAAGGTCAGAGCCCGTTGGTGGCACCGTGCATGCAAGCCTCGGATCAGCCCTGCACGAGTTTTGCCATTCCCATTGCGATGATGGAGCCCTTGCCAGTCGCCCATTGACAGTAAGCCCATCGACAGCCTCCAACATAATCCATCGCCTTATCTTCATGATTCTCCAATCCGACCTGTTTGTACGAGACGCCAATCCTTTAGCCCTTGCCTGAGCATAATGGCGTATTCAATGCATCCCATCCTTATGTGCCCTCCCGTGCATCCTCAAGATTGTCGTTAGGGTTCTTGCACTAACCGAATAGCTGCGCAAGTCGGAAATCACAAATCCGACTGCGATTTGCAGTTTATCTCGATAAACATTGTAACTTCACCAAAAGCAGAGGAGTGGTCTTGTCAGTATCAGAATTAAAACACCAGGTTCAGTTTAAGACCGATTTATTCGAAGCATTAATTATCAGTTCAGACAGAGAACCGAAATGTCCTAGTAGAGATCAGAGCATATGTGCATTCCGATTTTTTTGAAGGAATTATATCTGAAATGGGAAGAAGACTACAAGGATCGTACCATTTAAGTAATTCAAGTAGAGATAGATAAGGAGATAGATTTTTCTGTTTTTCAGTAGTACTGTAGTGCATCATCTATTGTCGATGTTACCGTGCATATCTCTTCCTCTGTTTTTTGCGATCCAAGGGGTCCTGTAATCTTTGGTTATCACAATCGTATGTACATCATCCATAGATGAATGCAAAGCCCATCGTGGGAACCTTGCAACAAACTCTGAAGTTTTGAGGACAAATAACGAAACAAATATAGTGACCAAACGGAGCAAACAAGAAAGGGAGAATAAGAAAAATATTTCTCCTATTTACACCAATCTGACTATACTGTACCACAACTACATGTTGGAAAAAAAGCTATTTATTGGATTTCAACTGTCTAAGTACTGATACAAATCCAATAAACAAAATTAGTTCGGCAGGTTTTTATGTGAAGCTGACAAAGTGACAAGCAAAACAACACAACTACCCTCATGATTCTATATTGGTTCGGCAGAATAAGAATATGACTACTGTTGATGATGGGAGTTAGAAAGATACGAGAAAGTAGAGTGCGAAATTCAGAATGAATGACGAAGCAATAATTTCCACGATATCGCCCTTCTGGCAAATAGGCAGCTGGAACTGAGAAGCCTTGTATTGTTAGTGTATTCTAACTTTCATAGGTGTGCATGGATATCTATTCTCACCCACAATTGTGTATTCTAACTTTCATAGGTGTGCATGGATATCTATTACTCAAGTCACAAACAAAGAAATAAAGTTCATTTTTGCAATGCCGTGGGCCTTACTACCTTACACTTTCTGGAGGCAGGGCCAGTCACAAGGTTTCAAATTTCGGTTTCGGAATGAATTTTGTCCCTGGCCGGATAGCGAAATTTCAAAATTTCAAAAATATTTCGGACGAAATTTGAATTTGAAAATTCAAATCCGGTCCATTCCAGAAAAAAAATCCGAAATTCGGCGAAAAAACCCGAAATTTCGGGAAAACTTTATCAAAAAATTTTGAAATTGTTTTTGGAGGTTCCTGACACATTGTTGATGTTCTCAGAAATATTTCAGCTGATTATCACATCGGAGGAATTTTTAAAAATTCGGAGAGTGGTACTGTCCTGATAAAACACTGATCGACAAGTTTGATCCGAATGGAAAATGGTACAAATCAAGTTATAAACTGTTGAAATTTTTTTGATGGTTATGATCCATAAATAATCATCTCACAAAAATTTCAGCTGATTATCACATGTGAGGAATTTTTAAAAATTCGGAGAGTGGCACTGTCCAGACATAACACTGATCGACAAGTTTGATCCGAATGGAAAATGGTACAAATGAAGTTAGAAACTATTGAAATTTTTTTTGCATGGTTATGATGTATCTATAACGCTCTCATAAAATTTTCAGATGATGATCAAACTGTATAAATTTTTAAAAATTCGAACAGTACTACTGCCCTGTTAAAAGGCTTACCGGCAAACTTGAACAAAATTAAAAATTATGTAAACCATAAATTTTTTTGAAAATTTTACAGAATGGTGATAAGGAAGTTCTTAATATCCCATAAAAATTGTGATTCATGATCACACTCCAGTGAATTTATAAAATTCTTACAAGGCACAGTACCATTTATGTTCTTTTCTTTTTGATTTTTGAAATATAATATAACAAACGAAGTTCAATGCTTACATAGATTTGATTGATCAAACAAAAAAATTTGAAATTTTTTGAAAAAATTATATAATGGTGCTGAGTCAATTATTAATCTCTACAAAAAAATTTAGATCATAATCACACTCAAGAAAATTTATAAAATTCTGACAATATAACTGTCCCAATTATGTTTATTCTGTTTTTGATTTTTTAAAGATAACAAATGAAGTTAAATTATTTTGAAATTTTTTATGTATTATCCTAAACTACTAAGGATATTACCATAAAGTTTTCAGATTATTATCAAGCATGTAAAATTTCATAAAAATCTGACAGTGTTTCTGCCAAAATTTTAAAATGTTTAAAAATTAGGTTTTTCAACAAATTTTCATAGGAGATGACTTTCCTAAGGGTAATTGGACCAAATCCGGTCAAATACGCCCCTAAAACTTTCAAAACCGGCCAAAAAACACGAAATTTCGGATTTACTGTAGCAATTTCAATTTTTTTTCCGGCCGGTACTTGAGATTTCGGGGTGATCCGAAATTTCGCCGAAATTTGGAACCTTGGCCAGTCATCACATGTAATTTACCACTAACATAATTCATTTCAAGTTGTACACCCCTTGATTTCATCTGATACAAGAAGCATGGGACTATGGGAGGGCTGAAAATGATTACTAATGAATTGTCTTGAAATTCAGATTCACTATATATGATGACAATGATGATTCTAAAGCTTGTAACTTCTCATAAGCAAACAGAACGTATAAAAGTACCCAGATTCTATCAAATCCATGTCACAAATAGACCAGCAAATTACACAACAGATTGTTAACTAGAAGATATTCAAAGAACGGGTTAAAAATGACCTCTACGAAATTTCAGCCCATCTTCTTCCAATGAACCTGTGAGGATAATTGCAACACAACATACACAATTTGACAATCGCAACAAAAATATGCACAAATTGACACAATGATTTACGTGGAAAAATCTCCTCAAGGTGAGGAGTAAAAAACCACGGGACCAACATGGTCCACTCCCAAGCATTCCACTATAATTTGATAAAGAATACAGAGTCTTCTCTAGAACCTCTAGAGGGTTACAACAGCAGCAGCAACATCATTATGGTGTCTTGGCATAAACGACAATAACTACAAATGCTCAACAAGACCTAATAATAGGTAACCACTTCAGCAAGCCAGAGAGGCTGGGATTACGCCCCTTTTATATTTCAGTTCATAACTAGCAATTCAAAAACCCAAATATCGAAACTGCTCATTAATGACGACCAATGAGTCAGGAACAACCTGTAAAAATCTCAGCCAAATTCTCCACTATTTGACCCCTCAAACATACCATTTACTAATACTGCACACTGCTGAATTTGCTGTTATCCCAACTGACAGAATCCACCTCAACAACCCGTAAAAATCTCAGCCGAATTGAAAACTGTTTGACCCCTCAAACATACCATCTTCTGAAACTGCACACTGCTGAATCTGTTGCTATTCGAACTGACAAAATACATCTCAAACCTGGTGTTCTTTAGATCCAATCCACACTCCAACCAAAAAGATCAAAGAGCAACAAGCCAAGAACATACTGACCAAATTTGAAGTTGATCTGATGAAAATTGACCCATCAATCTAGTTTATCTGGTTCTTGTGTGCGTGTGCACACGCTGGTGCTCTGGTCCTTCCAAACAGCAGTAGGTGATACAAGATTAGGCTTTCGTTCACTCTCCTTTTCCCTTGGAAGGAGTCACCTCAACCGTTCACCGCAACGGGAGGGGATTCAACCCAACATTTTCTCTGTTTTGTATCTCATCATCTTACACAGAATCCATGTACATTCTTGCTCTTCGCACACGATAGGCATTCCAATAGAATGAATAAACTTCTTGCACCAATTCTAACGTCCTGGTACAAAGAACAACTAGAGCTAAGAACAATCCTTTTAAAAAAATAAAGAGTGCAAAATTGAAGAAAAGAGATCATTTATGCTACATGAAGTCATCAAGATGATTTCCATTCAAGAAGCCCACGATGATTGCACAACAGTTTGATTATGTATCCTAATGCTGTTGCCCTTACTACAAAAAATAAATAACAGAGCATTTTCTGAACGGTAAACCAGAATTGATTCAAAGGTACTAAAGGCTACCGAAGAATCCAGTTTTGAATGATTGAAACAACAGAGCATTTTAGATTCTTAACAAAAAAAAATTTCAAAAAAAAAGGATATGCAATAGACTTTTTGTTGGCAGCAACTTTCATAATTAAGAGGGTTTCAACTTAAGATGAAGCGTATCCCTTCATAAACCTAAATGATAGAAAAACAATTGTATAATTAAGCAAAACAATATTGGAAGCACGTACGCAACTACGCAAAAAACTAAAAAGTGAAAAGCACCGAAATAAGTAAACCAACAAGAAACAAATCTGAAGTTGGGAGATACTAACAAAATATATGTCCTGGATGGTAGAAACAGGTCGAGGTCTTCATGCTTGGAACCACAGAACTTTGCATGGATACGGAGAGAATTAGAAGCGGCTAGAAGAAAGCACATGTCCAAGAAGAAGCCTGCACAGTAGGTTAAAACAAGCATGTTGTTCAAACGCAGCAGTATAGTTTGCCGTGTACCAAACAAAAAGCGCATGACTTCAGGTAAAATTGGGGGAAGAGTAGATAGAGGTGTTTGTTACCTTGGATTAGTCTACTTGTAGATTATTGGAATTGTTCCTTTAAGCTTGCGGCACTGCGTCCTTAGCTCCTCGCTGTTTCCGCGACTGACATCTAATAATCGCAGTGAACTCGGGAGGCCATCCTTGGGAAGCGAACGGATGGCTGGACAATATCCCATATCTAACTCTTGCAGTGAACTCGGGAGGCCATCCTTGGGAAGCGAACGGATGGCTGGACACTCGTAGATCTCTAATCTGTTGAGGTTGGGAAGTCCACTTAGCCCTGCAGGGAGGGACCGCAGCTTCTTGCCTAGAATTACAAGCTCCTGGAGGGAGGTGAGGCTCTGAAGGGCCTGCTCTTGCTCCTTCGTGAAGACCTCCACCTTATCGTTCGAATCAAGGATCAACATGGTGAGGGAGGAAGAGAGGAGGCGGCAGATGGGCGCAGCAAGGGCCCCTGCGATGTCATCCGTGCGGAGCTCCTGCAGTCCAGAGGAATGGCGATGATCTTGTTCGTACTGCCCTGAGGGCTCGGAACTACTAAAGAATTTGGGGGATCTGAAGACTCCTAGTTCAGCGAGGTGACCTTGGGCGAGGAGCGGCCACAAGCTCTCGCCTCTTAGATCGCCACACTCCCCTACATACAATCTGTTGAGGTTTGTGAAAGGCGGCAGCGTCCACATGCCCTCCACGCCATCGAGAGAGAGCTCTTGCAGGGAGGACGGGAAAGGGAAAGAAGAAGAGGAGGACGAATTGGAGGGGAGGAACTTGGGGCAACCCTCAATTCGCAATAATCGAAGGGAGCGCAGACCTTGGAGGCCTCCTGCTGCTGCTGCTGTGCGGAGGCTCAGCTCTCGGCAATCGCTGATCCTCAGCTCCTGTATTTGGGGAGGCAAGAGCAGCAGTCCTTCTGCTGCCTGTTGCTCCTGCTGGCTAATTAGCGGCTGCTCCACCACGCCCAGCCCTGTCACCTTTTCACATCCCCAAATTACTAAATCTGAGAGGTTCGGGAAATGAGTGAGCACTCGTGTCAAGTCCTTCCCACTAGTAGCACATTCAACGATGTGGAGGTCTTCAACTGGAGACTGGTGTCCTGCATTACTCTCTCCTTCAACCGGCCACAGGAAATTAGTCGAATTATGTATTATAAGGGTCTTCAGAGATGCTAGCATTTTGATGTGACCAAGCGGCACAGGAGGGCACCTATAGATGCACAAATTTGCTAGTTCAGTTAGGTTTTCGAAATCCAACACGTTCCAGAATGCGCTGTCCAGAGCATCCTTTCCCTCAATTTGCAATATTGGTTTAGATTCTCGTTCTTTTCTGTAAGACAACCGCTCAAGACTTAAACCCACTTGTTCTATTCGAGCAGAGCACGGATCACGAGTCCAAGGAATAGGAGGTAATGACAATAGTTTTGGACAACGTAAAATCGTAAGCGTCCGTAGTCTAGGAAACCAAGTCATATGCTCCTCCTCTTGTTTAGGTTGACTGCAAGTAGAATGTGAAAACTGCAACTCTATCAGCTCAGAGCAGTCTATAACCATGAGTTCTTCTAGATGGGAGAGTAAATGACATGTGCCATTTCCGCACCATTTTTTTAGCCTAGGTATGTTAACCAGTTCTAGTATTCTCAGATTTTGAAAGCCTTGGCCTGTGACACAGCCTGTGCACTCTCTACCATGTTCATTAACCATGCACAGCTTTCCCACAAGTGGAAGTATGTCCCAAGCTACACCCCTCATATGAAGAGATTCCAGATTTTTTAAGAAGTCCACACCTAGCCATGTTGGACAAGTAGTGCCACCATGCCCTTCAATGCATAGCTCCCGAAGGTTGCTATGTGGTTTAAGACTTTCAAGAACACATTCTTCTTGTTTAGGGTCTTTCTTAGATCGCTTAATATCCCAAGCTAATGTTAACCCGTGTAAGTGGTTCATGTGTACTAGTTTTGCCTCGTCTGCTTCCTTTATTGCTTCTACCTTTTCAAGGTTATAAATGCCGAGTGATCCTTGAAACTGTTGTAACCGTTCTAACTGCTTTAATTCAAAACCATTTTTTTCTTTTCTGACCTTAAATCTTAACTGAGAGATGTCAGAGTGAAACCCATCATCTTTGACAAGAAAATGACGAATTTTCACAAGGTTGCTCATATCTCTTTGGAAGCCAAACTGACCGTTGCATTGTTGTACATCTACGACGATCAAGTTATAAAATCTTGAAATACTACTAGGCAGACTTGATGCTGTATATCTATAATCCTTACAATCCTTAATCCTTAAGTAGCGCAGATGGATAAGTTTTGAAAATTTGTGCAGCAGATCCTCCACATTATAGGATGCTCCGGACAAAAAAACAACACGAAGGGCTTTTGCTTCCCTAAACAAATCACCAAAAGTCTTGGCAAAGCTTCCATGGTGTTCCCCAAATAACATCAAAGTACGCAGGTTTTCAGCTTTCAATTTTTTATCTAGTGTAGTCAAGCTCCTCTTAAAATTATCAAAGGTCATTCTATCCTTGACATCTGTGTCATCTACAGTGACAGACAAGTGACGTATAGATGCAGGAATTTGTATGAACATCACATTAGAACTGCGTATACTAAGACATTCATGTGATGAAACATTTACGGCCAGGTCATGTAGAAGGTCATGTATAACATAATAAGGGCAGCCATTCTTCTTTTCATCAAAAAATCCATTATCAACCAAACCTTTTAAATAGCCCTTCCCTATATCATCAGCTCTTTCGTTTTCATCACTAGTACCTAGTAGCCCTAGCCCTATCCACAAGTGAATTAGCTCTTCTTCTGTAGATTCGTAATCTTCAGGAAACAAAGCACAATGAGAAAAGCACTGCTGTAGATGAAATGGAAGATAGTTATAGCTAAGCTTTAATGCCGGCATAATGTCATCTTCATTGTTCTCGAGTGCCCATTCTTCTCTTTCCATTACTCTTGTCCAGTAGTCCAACTTAAGTTCGTTTCTTAGTAATCTACCTACAGTTTTTACTGCAAGAGGGGAGCCCTTCAGTCTCTCCACTATTTTCGTTCCAACATTATGTAAATCAGAATGATCTTCCCATAATTTTGCGTCACCAAACACACATGCTTTGAAGAAATGCATACATTCTGCAGGTTCTAAACGTTGCAGTTTTATTGAACAAATCGGTGTGGCAACCATTCGTGCTACCGCTGGGATTCGAGTTGTGACTATAAAAATATTACCTTTGGTTCCACATTTTCTAAATGAAGCTAGAAGTTTTTCCCACTCATCCTCATGATATATCCACATATCATCCAAGACAAGCAAAAACTTTTTAGATTGTAGTCTTATTTCGATTCGTTCTTCGTCACTAGCATTGTCCTTTTCATCTTTGCCTTTGGGGATCTGCTTTACAATCTCTTGCGCCAACCTACTTGCATTGAAATCGTGAGACACGCATACCCAAACCAAGACCTGGAAGTGTCTCTTCACTTTCACTTGTTCATATATGTGCTGTGTGAATGCTGTCTTGCCAATACCCCCCGGACCAATAAACGAAAGTACAGTAAGTTCGTTGGAACTGTATGTACCAGTAATGTTATCCACGACATCCTTTATTTGGTTCTCCCTCCCGTATAGTTTAGGCTCTATATTTTGTGAGGTGGTTTTGGATCGTCGGTCCATAGCAGCTCCTTGGGTTGTGGTACGAGGGTTGGAGCGTAATAGCTCTAGTTTAAGAATGGCGGAGCCCAACAACTCTTTGTCAAGAATCGTGGAGACCTTAGCACACAGAGGCTTGAGCTGCTCTACGATGTCCACCATCTTTTTAGACATTTCCACCCTATCAAACTTCAATTTTGGTGCTTGCACGGCGCGTTTTCTCTGTTGCGCCTTGGATGACCATGCGCCCCAGAGAAATCGCCGGCCATTCCCTGGCATGTTAGATCCATCCAACATGCTGGTGGGAGCATCGTCGTGCACAGATGGGAGAGAGTAGCAAGGGAGGCGTTTACCGACAGCACGGGCGGCGTAATGAGCACTTGCGGGGATGACCTTTGCCATGCATCCGCCATCAGCCTCCTGGTCGCCATGGTTGGTGGGTGGCGGTGGTGGTGGTGGTGAGCTGATCTCGCGAGCTTTTTGTCCGCCACATGAGCAAGCAACAGAGAGACATCCTTGTTTCCCATCTTCTTGCTCCTCGCCAGGGTCACCATGGTTAGCAGCTGCAGCACACGAGCACGAGGAGAGCTTGAGCTTACTGGCAACGTCTCTGGCCGTGTGGCGAGTGTTGAGGACGAGGCCGTGGACGAGACCCCGGTCGTCCGGGTCGGTGGTCTCGTACGTGCCTTCGAGCTTGTCCTGGATGCGGAAGTACTCGAGCTCGTCCAGCACGTCATCGGCTCTGTACGCAAGCTGCCGGAGCTCCAGTAGCAGCTGCTCCAGCGCGGGGCTGCGGATGCCGTCGGCGCCGCCGCGGGCGCTGTCGAGTATCCCCTGCGCGTAGAGCAGCTCCATCTTGAGGGCGCGGATCCTGGGGCCGAGCTCTGAGCTGGCCCCCCACGACTCCAGCAGGCCGTCGGAGACGGGGCCCAGCGCCCTGCCCATCACCCACTGCGCCGTGCCGATGGCGATCTCCATCCTTAATTACCCTGGTGAAAGATGAATTCGATTGCAAATTAAATGCAGTCAGTCAGTAGCCACACTGTTGTTGCTGCTGCAAGAGGAGGAACAGCAAGGTGTACGCACTTACAGCGAGGCAGTCGTCGGAGATGAAATCAGGTGGGAGAGGAGAGGAGTGCAGGAGTTGTGCACGGAGGGTGGCGAGATGATGGCAGATATATAGCGAGCAGGTGTGTGTACGTGGAGAAAAGGAATTGATACGTAGCGTAGAGGAGGAAGGAATTGAGCACCGATGCCGGTGGCGCAAATTGCATAGGCTGGCAAAAATTGCATAGTCAGAACAGTCTTCTTCTACTTTAAAGTTGTCTGTTTTATTTATTGGGGAATCGAATCAAACCACCAGTGAAATTTGGTATCGGATCCTCGCACCAGGTCCTCAAATTTAGTTAAATGCCAGCTTTGTTATACCCTCATTGACATTAATCATGTCGAACCTTTGTCACCCTAGGTGATATCAGATATTTTATTTGGTGATAACCAGTAGATATGATGGGACGGTAGAAATGCTTAGTCCAGCTTAAATGTTTCGGTATTATGCCATTATGAGAATCACTTCAAACATCGTTGAAACTTATTTATGAAGTCGCGGCAATTGGTGTTGCTGCTGTTATTTAATTGAAATAAAGTGAAAAAATATGGTTTAGACCAGGGCGGATGGATGTTTGGCAGGTGCAGAATGCACGAGACCTTGGAATATGAATGTTCCGCCCTAGTCAATTAAGGACCGAAGCATGTGTTATCGTGGACCAAACACTACCGTACAACTACAAGTCTATATGGGTATGACCTGGCTAAATAATTTGTGCGTCTCGTTATTAGCTTCGCCAGTTGATGAGTGCCAGATGATGGCAGGTGCAAGAGGGGGCTTTCGACTAGACAGCTAGAACCCATCGGCGGTGAAACCTTAGCGGACGAGGTTAATGGTAGAGTTGTGCATTGTAAATGCCTTGTCATGATCTCTCTGTCGACACACCAAAGGAAGTGTGTTGAAAGCTTGGTAACAAAAGTCGATCATGTCTTGTAGGTAAAGTCTACACACTCTACAGAGTTAAAACTACTTAAGTAGCCGTGCCCACGGTCAAGGGTAGGCGAGGTACGCTTGCGCATTGTAGATGTCATGGTTTGTTTTAAAGGAAAATGATAGTTTGGGAATCCGTGAGTAGATGGAACTCTCGGGTTATGGTTTGGCAGATGGAGCCAGTCAGGTAGCTAGAACCTGTTTTAATTGTCATATCAAATTCAATTACTAGGCTATTTACATTTTGATCAAATGATACTTTGTGAAATTACTATTGGTATTTACAATTAAACTTTGCTTTATGCTAAAAGAGCCATATTATGCCTTCAATTGTTTAGCCTTGCATGTAGTTATCATGCATTATGTTTCCAAGACTTGCGGAGTACATTTTGTGCCCACCCTTGCAACATCCCCAAGTTTCCACAGAGGAGTCCGCAAAAGTTGTAGGTGACTACGAGTTCTATGCTTATGGTTATGATGAAGGCGATCCGGAATGTTAGGACGTGAACCCCAGTCGATTGCCTATTGGGCAAATGGATGGGCTTATTTTATTGCTGTTATTTCATTTCCGTTGTTTCTTATTGAACTCAAGCTATGATGCTGCTTATTTGTAATTAATGGCCATAAGGCTAATACTCTTTTGCTTAATTAATACTATATGCTTCGTGATATGGATGTGTTGTCATCACTGTTTCCACTGTGTGTGCTAACTTTTCCTGGACTAGCACAGGTTATACACAGAGGGTTCGGATTCAGAAATCTGGTCCCGACACAAACTATTAGAAAATTACATGTTTTAGCTTTTACATTATAAAACTACAGGTTTTATGAGAACCTGTATCATAAAACTCCAGATTTTATAATTGACTATTTTTTATAACAGGTCTAATAGTGTAGACATATATAATAGCCTCTCGTGTGAGTGAAACGGAAAATAGAGGCTCGTGAGGATGCCACATGGACCCACATTGTTAGATTTATTGCAAAAACAGATAATTCTAAAACCTGCAGTTTTGTGATAAAAGCTCTTCTAAAATCTGTTGTTTTGTGAAATAGAAGCTAAAACGTGTAGTTTTCTAGTAGTTTGCACAAAAAAATTGTATTTTTGTGAAATTTACAATAAAACATTCCCAACCTTCCAATTTGTGAGAACTACCTCTCTAAATAATTGTTATGCTGATGATCATTTTGCACCTGGAAGATGTGTCAAATCCTATCAAAGTTCTCTTCCTACTTCTTCCGCCTGAAAAGCTCCTACCAAAAACATTGCAAAATGAAAGATCGAAAAAGGCGACTAGAGGGGGGTGAATAGGAGCCAAATAAAATTTTCGAATAAACTCTCCCCCTAGAATTCAAACCACCAAAAGACCAGAAAGAAACTGCACTGGTCGGGTATCTCTGGTCGGATGAATGCACTTCGACCTACAAAGGTCGATGAACAAGACTCGGATGAATAGTGTTCGGTGACCAAGATCGGTCGATGAATAGACTCCCGACCTGAAGTGGTCGGATGAACAGTGCTCCCGACCTGAAGTGTTCGGATGAACAGTACTCGGGTGAACAGTACCCCCTGGCCAGGATTGGTCGGATGAACGGTACTCCCGACCTGAAGTGGTCGGATGAACAGTACTTGGGTGAATAGTAAAATCAGCACGATCTTAAAAACAGAAATCTATGTAACTTTTGATCGGCTGATCCAAAAATAGTGAAAATTTGTGTGCACCTCCCTAAGGATGTCAGGAACCTATTTCAATCATCAATCGAAGGAATTGATACCAAGGTTCCGTCTCTTTTCAGTTTAATAAATACAACACCAAAAACAGAGTCACGAACACAGACTTCACCCCTAACTTGCTGGTGGGAGTTGATGGTCAGAATATCGTTGGATGACTCTCCACAAATCACAGCAAGTAAGTACACGGAGAAACAACCCTTCAAATAGAAACACTATCTGAAAACTAGGCACAGAAATTGGTTTCTTGCAAAACTGAATAGAAGAGGTTGTAGATTGCCTAGATGATTGGGATATGATCTATAGAAGATTCATCCAAAGAATCTTTCATCCTTGGCAACAAGAACCGTAAGCCAATCAAGATTAAAGAACCGCAAGTCACACGCTTACGCACTTTAAGAACACAGATTTACAAACTTGCAACAAGAACGCAAGGATTGCCTAGATGATTGAAAGCACCGAATCCAGAGAAGAGTTCATCAATCATGAATTTCAACAAAGACTCAATAGCATGTAGAAGGAGATGAGGCAAATCCAAATTACGTAAAGAAAATTGCAAGTAAGTAAATGCGAATTTAGATAATGTAATTTAAGTGCGTAATGTAAATACGTATGGAAATGAAACAAGAACATAAATGAAGAACATTTCATTTCGGAAGGGAGGTTTACAAAGCCTCACAACAAAGTGGGCAAAACTCAAATGAGCAAAGAAAACCTCGAGACCTTCAAAGAGGGGAGGCTACCCCTACCCCTCTATTTATAGTGACATGGGATCAATTCCCACCTTTGGATGTTCTGCTTCAAACCTAAGCCAACATCCAAGAGCCAGGATTTGATCCTTACACTGTCACTCCCAACAACTCTCAACTACTCACGTACACTTTCCTCACCTGCTCACCCTCCCTCATGGAGACACCCCTCTCCCTGTCTATTTGTAGCAGGCTTGGACCACCTACCACCCTTGGATGAGCCTCTAAACCCTAGAGCACTCCATCAAGGGCTGAGATTTTACCCACTCACACACAGCTATGCATGGGCTGACCCGAAACCCAACAACACAACGGGTTTTGCACGCTTTTCAAATCATACTAACTTGACCCGCTACTCTATCTTCCTGACCGCGATCCAACGGTCCTCCTTGATCGAGCACCCAAGTTAACATCTCATCCATTCCTTTGTCTTCTTGGCTTGCGCTACTTCTGCCTCACCATCTTTGGCGACACCTTGATCATCTGGACCTCAGCTCTCCCAGCCTAGTCCTGATCTCCTTCGCCTCACCATGACCTAGCTCCAAAGTCCTGCAACCATCACAGACAAGGGAACTACATCACATAGCAATGTCCAACAACACATATCCATCTCAACAGAAAGATATACACTACGCTGACCAGCAAAAAAAACCCCGACCACACGTGGTCTGACCACCGGTCTCCATCCCGACCACTCGATGTCTGACCACTGGTCTCCGACCAGCCAAGGCCCAGACCACTCGTGGTCGGATCACTGGTCTCCAACCAACCAAAGACCTGACCACTCGGGGTTAGACGACTGGTCTCCGACTCAACCACTCGGAGTCGGACGACTGGTCTCCGACCAGCCAAAGCCCCGACCACTCAGGTCGGACGACCCGACCACTCGGGGTCGGACGACTGGTCTCCGACCAGCCAAAGCCCCGACCACTCAGGTCGGACGACCCGACCATTCGGGGTCGGACGACTGGTCTCCGACCAGTCAAAGCCCCGACCACTCAGGTCGGACGACCCGACCACTCGGGGTCGGACGACTGGTCTCCAACCAGCCAAAGTCCCGAAGCCGGTAGACCAACACTCAAATTGCTTCAAATCCAAATCAATTTAAAGCAACACAAGCTCAAAACTCATCAATTACTCATCACACACAAGGATAGACCTCCACATGGTCTTTCAATCTCCCCCTTGATGAGTATATTGACAAACACATGAAAAGGCATAAGTTTTGAGTTTGAAAAAGAGAGAAGAAAGCAATTTGAATGCAAAGCCAAACTTGGTCCAGAATAAGGAAATAAGATCATGACCAAGTTGGCAGAAAGAGTTTATCTTTTTTTTTAAATGATGCCTTTTCTATATTTTCTCCCCCTTTTGACAATATAGGCATCAAAATGACATTTTCTTTTATATATGTATGCATGAAATGCAATCTAAGTGAGCTTTGAGAATTATCCAACTAATCATAAAAGCAAGATATGACACCAAGCTAGTTAATTTCGAAAATTACTGAACTAAGATGTCTCCAAGAACAAATTCATTCTGCTCACAAGCTTGGTTTACAAGATTTTATTTTAGCAAGATTTGAACAAGAGCAAGACTTAGCAAAAGTTTCAAAGCTAGAAGCCAACACCACTCATAGGATTAAATGGAAAACCTAGAGTTCAACCTACTCAACACTTTGAGGAATCTTGAAGTACATATAGAGTCCTTCGAGCTTATTTTTCAATTCATGCAAATTCTTCTTCTTTGATATTTTGAAAGACATAGCGGGGTGCAAATGTTTGACATTATTTGCATTCTTTACCCACTTATGTTTTTGTTATTTGCATTTCTTTAATGATTGACTCAAGCCATGTTCGATCACCCCAAGAGTAACTCTTAAGAGAATGATCTTGGTCATACACGATATATTCCAAGTTCATCCCAAGTGCAATGGGAGGCAGTCTCGAGAATATATAGTGTGGAGTTCAATTTTGCACAAAAGAGAGTCAAATTTTTCTTAATTTAGCACATATGAGCAATTTTGAAGGACTAAAATATGGGTCAAGCAATTTTCACCCAAGTTGCTATAGGGACTCTAGAGAACTCCATAAATTCACAATTCATGGTAAAAACCTCTAGAGAAGAAACTTAACAAGAAAAAGCAACATGTTTTTCATTTAAGATTTTCAATTTTCAGATTTTAACAAGCTTAGTATGATAGTTGAACTTGGATAGACCTAAGCTAGTGATTTTCTTCAAAGATGTAGCAAGGTGCATTACATGAAGATTTAATCAATTGCATAATAGACAAAGCTCATAAAACAGAAAATACAGGCTAAATGCAATGCATGTACAGATTCCCAAACTCCCCCTCAACAATTGAATCAATTTTAAGCTCAAATCTGGTTAAAGTTGAGTTATTATCAAGATTAGGCTTAAAGAAAACCCGAATGAACTCAATAATAACCAGAAAAACAGAATGAGGAGAAAGAAGTCGAGAAACTGCAAAACTGGATGGCTATTGAGCATAGATAGGATAGAAGAGACTCACTGCGGCTCAGACTAGCTCTTATCTTCCCAAAGGATCGACATAGGAAGTCGACTCTAGATCCCAACTAAGGAGTGCACACACCACTGCCTACCTGGAGGCCCAAAACTTGCTAGACTTATAAGACTGTGAGGGAACTCAACCTAGAGAGAAGAGAGAACAGCTAATCACGCATGATAGCAACCTAAAGCACAAGATAAGAGGTCCATGGAAGGCATGCTAGAAGTCTAAGTGAATGAACACAACTCAAGAAAACAAGCCCAAAGTCACCCAGAAGAAGAAAGAAAATGCTGGAAGAGAATATATAGTATATAATATACAAACCAGCTCCCCCTCAAGATAAGCCGTATGGGCTCACGACTCCAAGCTCACTCCTCAAGGCAACAAATCTGGAGCTATCCAAAGGCTTGGTAAAGATATCGGCTAACTGGAGGTCACTCTCTACAAACTGAAGCGCGATATCTCCCTTCTCCACATGGTCTCTAAGGAAGTGATATCTAACATCAATGTGCTTGGTCCGGGAATGTTGCACTGGGTTTTTAGCAATGCAAATAGCTGAAGTGTTGTCACAGAAAAGTGGCACACTCTCTATCTCTAACCCATAGTCACGCAAGGTCGATCTCATCCAGAGCACTGCTACAAAGAATCGGTCAGCAAAGAACATACTCGGCCTCGGTGGGATCAGGCAACCCTGCATCGCTTCCTAGATGACCAAGAAACAAGAGAAGTGCCAATGAATTGGCAAGTGCCGAAGTGCTCTTCCTATCTATCCTACACCAAAGAAAGTCGGCATCGGAAAAGGCTCTAAGAGATAGACAAGAAGAAGAAGAGTACCAAATACCATAATCGGTGGTAGCACGAAGGTACCAAGATGCGCTTGAGAGCTCGCGCGTGAGAGGCGCGAGGAGAAGCTTGAAATCGAGCGCATGACACACATCAAAATGTATGTCCGACCTCGAGCGTTGAGGTACAAGAGGAGCCGATCATGCTCAAACTCCTTTTGATCAACAGCTCACCATCCTCATCGGGCTCGAGGACAGCAGTTGTGACTATAGGAGTCATCACCGGCTTCCCATCAGACATATCGAAGCGTCTCAGGAGGTCATGGGTATATTTGCCTTGATGCAAGAAAGTACTCTCCTGAGTCTGCTTGATTTGGAAACCAAGAAAGTAGCTCAACTCGCCCATCATACTCATCTCAAACTCTGTGCTCATCACCTCAGAAAACTGAGACACAAGCGAATGAGACGAGCCACCAAAAATAATGTCGTCCACATAAATCTAGACAAGAAGAAAATGAGACTCATGATGTCTGATGAACAGAGTTTTGTCTACTATGCCCATTTTAAAGTCATGGCTGAGAAGATAAGACTTGAGCCTCTCATACCATGCTCTGGGGGCCTGCTTGAGTCCATACAGAGCTTTGGAAAGCTTGTATACATGACTCGGAAGCTTGGGGTTCTCGAATCCTGGAGGTTGCTTGACATAAATCTCTTCCTCAATATAGCCATTAAGGAATGTACTCTTGACATCCATTTGATAGAGCTTGAAGCCCCGGGATGCAGAAAATGCAAGCAGGATTCGGATAGCCTCTAGTCTAGCTACAGGAGCAAAGGTCTCCTCAAAGTCAAGACCCTCAACCTGCGAAAAGCCCTGTGCAACTAGTCTAGCCTTGTTTCTAATTACAACCCCATCCTCACTCTGCTTGTTTTTGAACACCCACTTGGTCCCAATGACATTATGACCAGATGGGGGCTTGACAAGCTGCCATACCTTGTTCCTCTCAAAGTTCTCAAGTTCCTCATGCATAGCATTAATCCACGACTCATCGGATAATGCATGAGAAACATCCTTCAGCTCAAAGGAGGCAACGAAAGCAGAGTGGAGGCAGAAAGAGGATAGACCCGTTTTTGAGCGAGTGACACGCTCGAACAAATCGCCAATCATCTGATCAGGAGGATGACGTCTCTGGATATGAAGGGGAGGTCCAGCAACAGAAGTGGCCTCTACCTCTTGAACAGAAGAAGTAGGAACAGAGCCATAGCTGAAGGAGAGTCGGAAGGCAAGTGCTGGTCTCCCTGAGGTGCAGAAATGGAAACAGGAGGCACCTCAAGTGAAGAGGAGACTGGATTCGGTGGAACACCATCATTTCCATCATCCTCATCTTCTTCAAAGATGGTCTCGGAGGGATAAGAAGAGCTCAAACATCGTGTCTAGCTCCCGGCTAGCCTCATCAAAGGTCACATCACAGTCTCTATGATCCTATGCGCATCAACACCTGCACTTATAGCTACGAGAAGAAGACGAGTAACCTAGAAAGATACCATCGTAAGAGCGAGACTCAAACTTATCTAGGTTACTGACTTCAAGATAAAACACTTGCAACCGAAAATGCGAAAATGAGACACACCGGGCTTTCGCCATACCTCAACTCATAAGAAGTGCGATGCAAATGTGCTCTCAAAACACGTGATTAGAAACATGGCAAGCAAGAGCTATAGCCTCACTCAAAACTTCCTAGAGTCTCAGACTATCTAGCATCGTCCCGGCCATCTCAACCAGGTCCTGTTCTTCCTTTTCACTACGCCATTCTGCTGAGGGGCGAGGGAGAAGAGAACCGATGCTCTAAACCGCACTCCACACAAAACTCTCAAAGTAGGAATTCTTGAACTCCGTGCCATTATCATCACAGATAGCTCAGAATGCACATGGAAGCTCAATAGACAACCCATCGACCAAACCTCTCAAGTGAGAAAAGTCTCATCCTTTGAGGCCATGAAGAATACCCAAGAGTATCTAGAAAATCATTAACGATGACAAGAACATACCACTTCCCTCCTGCCGATCGCACTCTAGCCGACCAACAAAGTCCATATGTAAAAGCTGTCCGGTGCATCACCATCACTACGGTGACTAGAGGATGAGAAGCAAGAACCATCTTGCCATGTCGGCAAGGAGAGCGACTAAGTCTTTGACCATCTTGAGTTTGGGCAAACCCGAATGAGATCGTGGTCGCTAACTCGGGTCAAATGATCAAAACCAATGTGACCAAGTCTCCTATGCCGAAGGAGAGATCACGGACTCGAAGCAATCAAACATCGAAGAGAGTCTCCGAAGAAGCGAAAAATCAGCACGAAAGACTCTCCCAAATCTAGAAATCCAAAACTAACCCTCCCGATGAATCAAGAATTCTACAGCATTACTCTTGAAGCTTACCTCGAAAGAGTCATCGATAAGTCGAGAAACAGAGAGCGATTGTATTGCAGCTTACTTACTAAGGCAACATCTTTAAGAATAAAATTTTGGTTAATGCAGATGGTATCTTTAGCAATGACTCTACCTGAAGATGCACCCCTAAAAGTGATTAACTCATCACCGGGGGCTCGGTCTAGGGAAGAGAACCAACGAGAATCTCCGGTCATATGACGAGAACAACCGGAGTCAACAATTCAAACATCGCCTTCCCAACCGATTTAACCCGATCAAGACACAAGAGAGAGAGATGACTCAGTACTGGGATAGAGTGAAGACTTAGGAACCCAATACTGAACCACACGACGCCTCAGAGTACCAGCCACAGAAGAAGACTGGACTCGAGTGTCTCTCTGACGTTTAACCCTAACAAGATCAGTAGAAACTCTAGTAGATGATCTAGGATCTGAAACTGGGTTGGCATGCCGTGGTGCAAAAGCCGAGCCACCCCAGTGAGGCTTCCTAAATCTCCTACCAGAAAACACCTCACGCCACTGATATCTACCTCGAAGGGAAGAACGAGGAATATCAAAAGGACGGCGGAAAGACTGACTACGAACAGCTCCAATACTAAAACTCGAAGAACCAGTATAAAAACCAAGTCCAGGACGCTGCCCAAAAACAGGCGACTCTCTAACCTGTCTACAAGCAGTGTGTGCCTTAGGAGCACTCAAAGTCTGGGGATGACCCTGAATACCCCTAAGAGCAAAGAACACGCCACGCCGAGTGATCTTGGCGCGCCTGAAGCAGAAATCTACTAGGTGACCATCCTTCTTACAGAAGGTGCATGTGTACTTCGCTTTGCTAGAGACAGAAGCAACAGGAGTAACACCCTTCTGGTCAGAAATCCTATGGACAACCCCAGCAGACCTAAACTTGGTGGTGCTCACTCTGGGAGCTACCACAATCTCACCACTCTTGGAGCCGCGCACAATGGTGGGAGGATGCGCCCGAACGTGCTCCAAGGGATCAAATCCTAGACCTTGATTGAATCTACTAATCTTGGATTGGTCTAGAATAAGATTGAGCTTCTTCTTGCCTCCAACAAACTTCTCGAGAGTGCTCATAAGATACTGGTAATCTCGAAAGAGAGAGGCACAAGAAGAGCAGGGGGAAGAAGAAGAAGAACCAGAAAGATGAGCTCTCTCAGCACGTGTATTTTTCTCCCTCAGCACGGCTGCCTCAATCTTGAGGGCCTCACAAGAAACGCAAGACGCATTTCTAATTCTATGAGCTTGGTCTTCTAATTTCTTCCTAAGCTCGACATGGATTTTATCCAAGTCCCCCTCAATCACAGAACATCGCAAGCAACTTTCTTGTGACTTATCTAGTAAGTCCTTAGCAAGTTTAACACACTTGACATTTAAAGCATCATTGTCAAGTTTTAGTTGCTTACAGCCCTCACATGAGCTGACTGGGTTCTTAGAAGCATGCAATTCAAGTTCATCATTCCTAGAAGAAAGCTTCTTAAGGTGAGTGCTCATGGCATCAATTTCAGCAAGCAATTTAGGGCAATTAGCACAAGAGGGAGTAGAGTGAGCATTAAGAAAACTAACATCTACAGAATGAGTATTAACAGATTCATTGCTAGCATTCTTCAACCTAAGACTATCTAGTTCAGACAACACACTATCATGCATAGTCCTTAGGTTCTCTAACTCCACAAGCAAAGCATCACACAAAGTACACCATCGTGACTCAGAGGAGAAGATCTAAGTGAAGCTAACTCCGAGTCAAGGTACCTACTTCCTTTTCTAACTCGTAACACCTCGACCTAGCCTTAGCATGAAACTTGCCTAATTTACGTAGGCGACATTTAATTCATCGTAGGTGGGTACTCGTCCAAGTCATTTGACAGACAAGTCGCTTACTTCAATGGCGCCGCCATGAAGCACATGCCGAGAAGTCATCGCTGCCCTTCACCTTCTCTTGCGGATCGTCCCGCTTGCATCACTCCAGTTCTCCGAGTCGAGAGCTCGATGTCGCCCAAAGGCGGCGAGGACCCGGTGAAAGAGCTTCTTGTTCTTGGCAAAGTTGCGGTACTTCTTCTTCGCCGACTCACGAGCTGGGGCCTTCTTGTTGCGGTTCTTGTCGGTGTAGTCGTTCTTGCCCGAACCACCTTGTTCGTTTTTGCCCTTCTCCAGCTTGGGACAGTTTGCTCGAATGTGGTTGGGGCCACCACACTCGAAACAGGTGATCATCTCACCTCTCTTCCTCTCTCTCACTCTCTTGTATGCATATGAAAATTTTCGAGCAAGAAGAGCAAGCTCATTTTCTGGAAATTTTTCCAGTTGGTCATCGCTTAGCTCGCAAAGAGCGGAGAGAGAGAAACCAACAAAAGAATCAGAAAGAGTGGATCCAATGGGATCGGTGACCAAAGCCATCGACTGAGACTTCGTCTTCCGCGAGACGACGTCGATCTCATGAGTCTTGAGGCGAGAATAAAGCCCGTCAAGAGTTAAAGTCGATAAGTCGGTGGTGTCCTTGATGGTGGTCACCTTCATCTCCCAAACCCGAAGGTCGAGTGCGGTCAAGAAATGCCGAGCATTGTCCGAGTCGTATATGCAACCGATCGCCGAGGTCGCCAAAATCTTTGTAAACCGACCAAAGCACTCGTCAAGACTCTCACCAGTGTGTTGTTCAAACTTGTTGAACTCACGCTTGAATTGGTCCTGTCGAACCGTCTTGATTTGGGTAGTGCCCTCATGGTAAGCATCGAGGGTCACCCAAATCTCATGAGCAGAACGAAGATGAGAAATCCTATCGTACTCACTGCGACTAAGGCCCTGTATGAGGATGTTCCTTGCTTTAGCATTTACCTCAACATCAGCCATATTACCGGTCGTGACGTTCTCATCGGCAGGAACCTCATACGGGAGCTTCACCTTCTGCCATATCGAAACCCAGGCGTTGATGTACGACTCCATCCGAGATTTCCAAAAAGGAAAATCAACTCTAGAGAAAATAGGAGGCTTGGTGGAATACTTGTCCATCGCTATGGCTCTTGAGACCGGTCAAGATCTAGAAAGAGCAGAACTGGCTCTGATACCAATTGAAAGATCGAAAAAGGCGACTAGAGGGGGGTGAATAGGAGTCAAATAAAACTTTCGAATAAACTCTCCCCCTAGAATTCAAACCACAAAAAGACCAGAAAGAAACTGCACTGGTCGGGTATCTCTGGTCGGATGAACAGTACCCCCCGACCTACAGAGGTCGGATGAACAGTACTCAGGAAGAATAGTGTTCGGTGACCAGACTTCGACCAAAGATCGGTCGTATGAATGACTCCCGACCAAGTGGTCGGATGAATAGTGCTCCCGACAAGTGGTCGGATGAACGATGACTCGGTGAATAGTACTTCACCGAATCGGGCGGATGAACGGTACTCCCGACCTGAAGTGGTCGGATGAACAGTGCTCCCGACCTGAAGTGGTCGGATGAACAGTACTCGGGTGAATAGTAAAATCAGCACGATCTTAAAAACAGAAATCTATGTAACTTTTGATCGGCTGATCCAAAAATAGTGAAAATTTGTGTGCACCTCCCTAAGGATGTCAGGAACCTATTTTAGTCATCAATCGAAAGAATTGATACCAAGGTTCCGTCTCTTTTCAGTTTAACAAATGCAACACCAAAAACAGAGTCACGAACACAGACTTCACCCCTAACTTGCTGGTGGGAGTTGATGGTCAGAATATCGTTGGATGACTCTCCACAAATCACAGCAAGTAAGTACACGGAGAAACAACCCTTCAAATAGAAACACTATCTGAAAACTAGGCACAGAAATTGGTTTCTTGTAAAACTGAATAGAAGAGGTTGTAGATTGCCTAGATGATTGGGATATGATCTATAGAAGATTCATCCAGCAATCTTTCATCCTTGGCAACAAGAACCAGAAGCCAATCAAGATTAAAGAACGCAAGTCACACGCTTACGCACTTTAAGAACACACAGATTTACAAACTTGCAACAAGAACGCAAGGATTGCCTAGATGATTGAAAGCACCGAATCCAGAGAAGAGTTCATCAATCATGAATTTCAACAAAGACTCAATAGCATGTAGAAGGAGATGAGGCAAATCCAAATTACGTAAAGAAAATTGCAAGTAAGTAAATGCGAATTTAGATAATGTAATTTAAGTGCGTAATGTAAATACGTAAGGAAATGAAACAAGAACATAAATGAAGAACATTTCATTTCGGAAGGGAGGTTTACAAAGCCTCACAACAAAGTGGGCAAAACTCAAATGAGCAAAGAAAACCTCGAGACCTTCAAAGAGGGAGGCTACCCTACCCTCTATTTATAGTGACATGGGATCAATTCCACCTTGGATGTTCGCTTCAAACCTAAGCCAACATCCAAGAGCCAGATTTGATCCTTACACTCGCCACTCCCAACAACTCTCAACTACTCACGTACACTTTCCTCACCTGCTCACCCTCCCTCATGGAGACACCCCTCTCCCTGTCTATTTGTAGCAGGCTTGGACCACCTACCACCCTTGGATGAGCCTCTAAACCCTAGAGCACTCCATCAAGGGCTGAGATTTTACCCACTCACACACAGCTATGCATGGGCTGACCCGAAACCCAACAACACAACGGGTTTTGCACGCTTTTCAAATCATACTAACTTGACCCGCTACTCTATCTTCCTGACCGCGATCCAACGGTCCTCCTTGATCAGAGCAGCTCCAAGTTAACATCTCATCCATTCCTTTGTCTTCTTGGCTTGCGCTACTTCACGGCCTCACCATCTTTGGCGACACCTTGATCATCCGGACCTCGGCTCTCCCACCTAGTCCCGATCTCCTTCGCCACCATGACCTAGCTCCAAAGTCCCGCAACCATCACGCATAAGGAACTACATCACATAGCAATGTCCAACAACACATATCCATCTCAACAGAAAGATATACACTACGCTGACCAGCAAAAAAACCCCGACCACACGTGGTCTGGCCACTGGTCTCCATCCCGACCACTCGATGTCTGACCACTGGTCTCCGACCAGCCAAGGCCCAGACCACTCGTGGTCGGATCACTGGTCTCCAACCAACCAAAGACCTGACCACTCGGGGTCAGACGACTGGTCTCCGACTCAACCACTCGGAGTCGGACGACTGGTCTCTAACCAGTCAAAGCCCCAACCACTCAGGTCGGACGACCCGACCACTCGGGGTCGGACGACTGGTCTCCGACCAGTCAAAGCCCCGACCACTCAGGTCGGACGACCCGGCCACTCGGGGTCGGACGACTGGTCTCTAACTAGCCAAAGTCCCGAAGCCGGTAGACCAACACTCAAATTGCTTCAAATCCAAATCAATTTAAAGCAACACAAGCTCAAAACTCATCAATTACTCATCACACATAAGAATAGACCTCCACATGATCTTTCACAAAAGCTCAACTGGCAATGTTGCTTACCAACCAAAGGAACAAAAGACGGCAGTGCCTTCCTACAAAGTGGTCAACCAACCGTAGGAAATTAAGCTTTCAGTCTACTTGATTGGAAACACCAACAACTCGATGGGATGATGAGCACGACACGATCGTTTGGTACTAATTGGTAACTGATGACACTAGTTTGAAGCAATTCGTTCAGAGATCATTGGTACTAGCTGAAGAGAAGAGAAGAAGCAATTGATTGGTTACCTTTGTGTGGATCATCTGCCTCCAGTCCATCTTTCCTCTCCCTGTCGACATGATCAGCAGCACAGCACGTCTGTTCCCGCTCTGGTTTTGGATGCGCCGAGGCGGCGACGGTGGCCACGTGGGTGTCGCAGAGGAGGCGGCGGAAGGCGTCGTGCTCTTGGCTGGAAGCGGTGGCGGCAGAGGAGGAATTGGGCGAGCAGAGCAGGCGGTGGACGCGGGCGCAGAGGAGGCAGGGCGGGCCGAGGCTGAGCCACGACGCCGCGGCGGCGATGTGCACCACCATGACCAAGAACTCTTGCACCATGTCCAAGACGACAACCTTACAGCCACAGCCTACCTACCTACCGTCTCACTCGTTTGTTCAGCTCAGGAAAAGCAAATTCAGAGAAAGAAAGAAAGAAAACATGGAAAATTTTCGGGATTTATTCAGAAACAGATAACGTGTGGATTTATTGAGCCAAAAAATGGAAAGGATCGAGGAGGGAGGGGTATGTGGAGGGTGTCAGCTTAGGAGGGGAAGAGAGGACCAAGCGTCATTGCGTCAATTTTGCAAATGGAGCGCCATTACGAGCTTGCTCGCGGGGAATTGAGAGGAAGCAAAAACTCAAGGCGCAAGAATGAATCAAATAAAAATACAAGAAATGAAATAAATCTTAGAACATGAAAGAAATTAGATCTTACATTGCTTAGTGGGGAAGGTTTACAAAGCCACACTACCAAGTAGAAAAAGCTCACATGAGCACAAGAAAACCAAAAAACAATCCTAAATTTCAGAATATGGAAGAAGTTAGATTTTACATTGCCTAGTGACGAAGGTTAACAAAACCACGCTACCAAGTAGGAAAAGCTCACATGAGCACAAGGAAACCAAAAAAATTCCTTCTCGCAAGCCTTTAAACCCCTTTCTTCAGAGACATCTCTCTACCCCTTTATTTATAGTCTAGTCGGAGCAATCTCCACCCTTAAATAACTTTCTTCATCCATAAGAAACACAATCAAGGGCTTGGATTGACTCACTCACTTATACATGGGCTAATCCGAAACCCAACAATATAACAGGTTTTGATCATATCCTTTAACACTAGCTTAGTCTCTATTCCACCCGTGAACTCTTTGATCTAACGATCCTTCTTTGCTTGAGGACTCAAATTAGCATCCCTACCTTCCATGTGTCCCAAGGACTTACCGCCAAGCCTCTCGCGTGTCTCGATCCCCTGAACCGTTCTCACTTGCAAACGGGGACAAATTATTTGGCGCACCATATGTCCTTGTCTATTTAACCATGATAGCATCTGCTTTCTTGACCATTCCATTCTAGACCTCGGATCCTCCCTGAGTGTAGTCCTGATCTATGCCGTTGCCCGCCATATCCATCACTAGTGGCTCACGCTTCGGCTCAATGCGTTCCTGACCTATAACAACTCCCCGGCTTCAGTCATCTTTGGTATCACCCTGACCGTCTGGACCTTAGTTCTTCTAGCCTAGTCCCGGTCTCCTCCGCTTCACTATGACCTAGTTCTGAAGTCCTGCAACCATCATTGACACGCACAACATCACATAGCATTGCTCAATACATGCAAATAGCAATCTACAAATTGATCACACATCTAAGGATCCACCTTAGGTCATGACCACTTAAGGGTGCGACCAGTCAAGACCACAAGCAGTTAAAGCCTGGCCACTGCAGGCTCCAACCACTCAAGTCTTTGACCAGTTAAGGCCGAACCACAAAAGGTCCCGACTAGTTAGGTGTATAGCCAGTCAAGGCCCGACCACTCAAGGCTATGACCAATTAAGTCTCTGATCATTGGTCTACAACTAGTCATAGTCTGACCACTCAATGTCAACTCAAATTGCTCAAAACCAAAGTACACTCAAATCAAACTCAACCTTGAGCACCATATGTTCAAACAAAGTCAATTACTTATCATAAACAAGGGTAGACCTCTATATGGTCTCTCTCTAGAGAATATATTCGGTTCACTGCTTTGTAACTGGAGGGAGAATTTAGCAGACGCCGCACGCAAAGGGATAACCTTTTCTTTTCGAAAATTCTATTTAGTTGGGCCCACAGAAAAACAATTTGTTAGGTTACTGGCCTTAGCTAATCTAGATCGTCAGTTATGCTGACCACATGTATAAGATCATTCTTGTTGAGTACCGTCAGATAATTGAAGGGTAGATGTTTTTTTGACACAAACATGAAGGTTTTTTTGGCACACACCGCTTATTAGCGACTGCTTTAACAGCACCGTGTGGTATGTTGCCGCGCGCGTTGCGGTTCTTCTGCGACGTTTTTCGATTCACCGAGTGATCATAATTAATTTCCACCCCGGACGAGAATCTTACAGGACTTGTAGGGAACCTCATCAATAACCTCGTATTCATGTTGTCTATCCAAAACAATGGCATCCTAAAATATCGAAATCTTGTGAACATATAGCGCACATCCAAATAATCTATGGATTCTTTTATTAAAGCAAAGTTAAAAGAACCAACACCTTCGCTCTTTAATTACCATGTTAGGTAGAGAGGAAAAAAAAGGAAAGAATTAGACAAGGTGGAGATCAATTAGATATGTATATAAGAAACTTTTACAGTTGTATAAGTAATACGGCTATATTTTCAACCGAAAGCAGTGCAGCTGTATAACAAATATAACTTCATTTTTAAAGACATACATATATAACTTCATTTTTGTTTTTTCTTTCTGTTTTTTTTGTTGTTTTTTCAACCCAAAGCACTGCATATAGCGCACATCCAAATAATCTATGGATTGTTTTTTTTTTCTGTTTTCTTTGTTGTTTCTTTCTTCTTCTTTTCTTCATCCGTTCTTCTTCTCATTACCTTCTTAAGTCTAATCTTCCCTCTTGTAAAAAAAAAGACATACATATACACTGTAGACTTTAGTCGCACAACTGCGTAGGAAATTCGGCTAGTTCTTTTGGCAATACAATTAATCTTGTTTGAAACACGGGAATTCTACCGGATATTAATTTGGACGAAATAGAGCGTCCATTCTTGTTCCGTCGAGAGAACATCCGCTCGAGTTGAATGTTTCCGTTTTAGCGTAGAAGAGCTTAGTGAACAAGTGGGCCCACGCTCTCAGAACACGTGCCTTGATTAGGCAAACATTCACTACCATGGCTCGCTTGCGAATTTCTTTTAAAATAATATGTGTTTAAAAATAATTTTTCAACAATATATGTTGTCGTCATTTCATTTGACGATATAGCTTTTGTCGCCGATTGAATTGATGACAGATATTTATTTTGTTGCTGATTGAATTAGCAAACAGATTGTTTCGTCCTGGATGTATTTGATCGACAGGACGATGCTCCTTGTCGCCAATTTATTTGACGACAGATGTGTATTTCCCTAGTTTTTTAGGGATTTTTTTTGTAAAATCATTTTAAAATGTATAATTAAAAAAAATGCTGGCTTGGCTTGGGGTGCCCCAAGGCTCACCCGGCGTCTCCGTAGTAGAGTTAGGCGACGCACACGTACAGACAGGTGACAGGTGCATGAGATCCGAGATCGCCATGGCCGGGAGAGAGAGGGACAGGGACCGGGAGCTGCTTATCCCGGTGACCGGCGCTCCCGTCGGCATGTCCGGCGACGACGAGGGCTCTGAGCCGTCCTCGCCGGTGATCATCGGCTCGCCGCCGCCGTCGGCACGCAGCCACCTCCACCATCACCCCACCGGCATCGAGGTGATCCATCATTCTTAAACGTGCACAGCTAGCTAGTAGTAGCAATCCTTTTCGATCGTGGCCATGACACGACCATATGCTAGATGTAATTGCAACATGCGATTCTAGATTTACGATTGTTTTCCCCTTTTGCAAAACTATTCAATGTTTTTTTTTAATTTCTGAGAACGCATTGAGATCTGGGCGTCTTTTGCATTAAGAAGAAAACAGAACAAATAGCTGTTATGTTTTCAATGTTTTTGTAATGACATGTCCGAAAGAATTATACATTCGGCAGTGGCATCGAATAAGTTGTCTTTCTAGAGTTACCATCAGGTTCTACTTACATTTTTTTTTGGTCATGTTGATGATTATTTCACGACATGCAGGCGTTCTCAAGAGTGATACGCAGCTGGGCGTGGAAGAAGTTTATGACCGGATGGTACCGCTGCTACACAATGTCATGCCTCAATTTGCCTTCAAGTAACACATCATCGCTGCCAAAAACATTTAAAAACCGCGCGAGCTTTTAAAATTGCGCACCAAAATCGCTAGCAAATCGCAGTGCTTTAGGATTTGTAGTCTTGTGGTAGTTTTCTTCGTGCCATTGGCTTCGTATATACTCCCTCTGATCATAAATAATTATTGTTTTGAATATTGATATGGTCTCTAAAACACAGTTTTGACCATTAATTTTTATTATAATATATTTGTAAGATTAATAAAATTATAATATTATGAAATTACTTTTTGAGACAAATCTACATATATAATCTATACGTATCGAATTTAAATATTTAAAAATACATTGACAGTAAAAATTTCAAAAGTTTAACAATACCTATATCCAAAACGATAACTATTTGTGACCAGAGGGACTAGCTACTATGCAGCAGGGTTTCGAATTTCGCCGAATCAGTTCTTTCGGTGGGTCCTGAAATACACTTTTCCCGGTTACCTTTCAGTGTGTTCATTTGAATTTTCTCAAAAAAATCTAAATTTTGGTCAAATTTTATCCAACCATTTCGCCCCGAAATTACACCCAAATTTCAGTGGGTGCCGAATTTTTTTTTTAAACGAAATTCAAAACCCAGCTATGCAGCACATTTAGCGACTACATGCAAGCTGAACTTAATTATGTGTGCTTCGACTTGTTTCTCCATGCTCTGCAACTCTGAAGTGTCATCCTTCTCCCCATAGCCATCACGTTCTACACGACCTGGTGGTTCATCCGCTTCGTCGACGGCTTCTTCTCGCCAATCTACATCCATCTCGGCATAGACGTCTTCGGTAATCCACCGTTCACCATTGATCTCCACTCTGCAAAAGCTCTAAGAAGACTAACTGAAACCATGAATAATCACACACACACACAAAAGGAACCACTCATGCACAAGTTATAAGACCAAAGTTCTTGGTAACTTCAGTTTCTTTGCACTTGGCGATGATCATTTTCATCTCAAGCAGGTCTGGGGTTTGCCACTTCGATCACCTTCATCTTCCTCGTCGGCGTGTTCATGTCGTCGTGGCTGGGAGCATCTCTCCTTGGCCTCGGTGAGTTCTTCATCAAGATGATGCCGCTCGTGCGCCATATCTACTCTGCTTCCAAGCAGATAAGCGCCGCGATATCGCCAGGTATATAAACTCACTCATTCTAAACAACATCGCACAAACCAATTTGTACTTTGATCATCTGCAAATTTACACTAGTAGTTTGTAGATGATTTGAAGAAGAGTTTCGTAAATTTTAGGGTCAGTACACACATTTTTCAGCTACGGAGAGGTTATTAAGTGTCGATTGTTTCAGACCAGAGCTCACGGGCCTTCAAGGAGGTGGTGATCATACGCCACCCCAGGATAGGCGAGTACGCGCTCGGCTTCATCACGTCGACGGTGACACTGCGCGGAGCGAACGGCGACCAGGAGCTCGCCTGCGTCTACGTGCCGACGAACCACCTCTACCTCGGCGACATCTTCCTCATGAGCCGCGCCGACGTGATCATACCGGACCTGTCCGTCCGGGAGGCCATCGGTCAGCACTAATGCCATGTTGTTCTTGCTGTGTTTTCATTTGAGTAAATGAGAAAAAAAAAATGTAATGTAGTATACAACAGTTTGATTTGATTGGGGAATTTCGTACAGAGATCGTTCTTTCTGGCGGCATGTCGATGCCGCAGATCATATCGGCAATGGAGGGGGTCGTCGTCCTCGGCGACCATGGTCGAGCAGTGAAGGGTCCTTTAGGTCACCCTTGCCAGTAAAGTTATCAGCAGCTGGTTCTTACCTTCACAGATTCACTCCTCTCATTTGAGATTTTGCATGTTCGGATAATAGATTTAGAGGAAAGGATTCCCAGTTTGAGCAGTGCTTCAATGCTTTTCTTTCTAATATAAGTTGCATAAATCTTGAAACAAACGAAGGGGTAAGTAATCACCATCTACTCTTCATTCATACTTTAATATTTGTATAACTGTCAAAAAGAAAAGCATTGAATCACCCCTCTCCCAGTTTTCATAAGAGGTATCGAGCATTTTAACTGCTAAGCTTTTGCTGTGTAAATTTCACTCTGCGCAAGCTTTCCTATGGTCTGCAAAATGGCTGTATCGATAGTGAAACAGTATAAATTACGCGGTGGAGCTGCATAGAAATTAGAAGGTAGAAATCCAATAAAGAATGAGGCAAATTGAATACCTGTTTTGGAGAGTTCATTTCAACAAGAACTGTGGAAATTTCACTATTCATCAAGCTGTACTGCGTAGCTAGCTTCGTAATGGTGTTCCCCTTCTTTTTACAGTGATCTGCTGCTGCAGGCTGTACTGTATTTGTCAATTGAAAGATTGATTGTGTTATGAATAACACTCTGTTCATCGTGAGACCAATAGGCCTAAATATATATATATATATACATAAGAGTATAAAAGAAAAACATATATAAGACAATATCTATGCAAGGCAGAATGTACAAAAGAAAAACCTATATAAGGTAATATCTATACAAGGCAATACATGATACTAATAATCTCTATACAAATCAATACAAGATACTATCTAACAGATTGAGACATCGGCATAAGCCACAAACAAAAAGAAAAAAAACTTCAGCAAAGCTAATATGATGCTTGTGGTACGTGGTACACCATTGCTGTGGAATACGAAAGGAAAAATGGCATACTATGTGTCGCCCTGTACTTTGCTAGTTGCTATTTATTATTTACTTTTGCTGGTTTCTAGGTTTTTTTAGTATAAGATGGACGCATACAACACACATCATACTCACGTATCACACGCGCATACATGCGTGCGTCCTTTACACAGCTAAGGAAGTGATCGGAGGCTCCATAGCCTCCGAAGCAAGAGAGCGTACTGTTCCACTTAACACGTACGTGTATGTACCCGTTTTTAATTATTCTGGTGAGAAGCGTTGAGTTCGATCCCTAGTATCGAACCTAGGTTGACCAGGCAACCATCTCACACCTCCCACTGAGCTATAGCTTAGGTCTCTTGCTGGTTGCTAGTTGGTATGTGGTCAGGTCATGCCAAAAAAATAATGAAAAATGTTTCACTAGATGCTATTTACTTTTAACCTCTCGCAAATCAAATTCATAACATATGTTGTTAGTGCCACAACGGCACAAGGCATATATTTGAAGTTAAGTACATCATAATGAAAACACAGATAATGTAAGCAGTTTGTTCACTGAAATTTTCAACTTGAAATAATTTTTTTGGGCAGTATTCAATTTCCATTTTCCAGGCTCCAACCTGTGATTTATAATTACAAGTAGTAACTGGATTTTTAACTCCTACTTGCTAATTAACATTCCACTAGATTTGGAAAGTTGTCAAAAACAAACTACTTGATAATTGTTGACCTCTTCTAAGTTTCCATCTGACCAACAGAAATCAACTACCAAAATCTCGATGATTGATAGTCAAGTCCATGATGTTTTAATCATATTTCATTGTAAACTAGTCATGTGCCCGTGCGTTGCAACGAAAACTCAATTTACGACCAAAACATTATTTGCAAAGAGCACTAATCCTACCTGAGTAATACTTTTCACTCTGAATGTGTAATGGTTGAATGTTTAAATCAATTTATCAAATCATAAAAATTCCACGCACTGGTGAGTCGCCACTATTCGCATGTTTCTGATCAGATGGTGGCGTGGCTCAATGTAGCTCTAGTGTTTTTCCCATGTGGGGTAAATACACTGGTTTGTTTGGTGCGTGCTGAAATGGCATTGGACGAGCCAACTGAAAACACGAAATCTCACGGCCCATAGAGCCCTGTCGATCATCATCCCGCCCTTTCCCAGGTCCATGAGGCCGCAAGCACCAGCCCGCAAAAACCCCACTCTAAATGTAATGCTTCCGCTTCTGACTCGCACGCCGCTGCAGCAACCCCCGACCCTAAGCAATCCCCAGCTCACCATGACGTCGGCCTACGACCGGGAGGACGACGCACCGCCGCCGCACGACGGGGCCGGCGCGTACGACCCCAACTACTTGTCGGACTTTGTGAAGACATTCGTCATGCACCTGTACCGGCACATCCGCAACAAGAACGTCTATGAGATCCACCAGATGTACGAGGGCGGCTTCCAGTGCCTCTCCGATTGTCTCTTCCATGATGCGCCCTGGCCCTCCTCTGAGGCTGTCGCTCCCTACTACGATGGCGACCACGTCTTCCTCCTCCTCTACTGCGAGCTCTGGTACCGTCGGGCCTATGCGCCTATCCCCGCTAACCGCCAGCCACCACACTGATCGAGTTGTAGAACAACTAGTGCGATGTCTTCAACATTGTCCTCCACAGCATCGTCAATATGCAGCTTCTCAACCAGTGGCGCTGGGACATGGTCGACGAGTTCGTGTATCAGTTCCAGAGCTTCTGCCAGTATCGCGCCAAGCTCAAGAATAAGAGCGAGGATGAGCTCCAGCAACTCAAGCAGTTCGACAAAGTAAAGCGTTCATACATCCTAATTGATTCTGTTAATTTCTTTTCTAACATCAAGTCAAGATCGATGCGGCTAACGCTTTAAAATAAACCGATTCAAAAATTTGAAAATTTGTTGGCCAAATAAACTGCAAACTATGTAACAATCTCCTTCCATCTCAGCCGTTCGTGCTAGATCCAACAGATCAGGTGCTCTAGAGGAGAACGGACTGCCACCAACTCCTAATTAGAAGTAGTAGAGATATACTAACCTTCCTTCAATCTCCTTCCATCTCAGCCGTTCGTGCTAGATCCAACAGATCAGGTGCTCTAGAGGAGAACGGATTGCCACCAACTCCTAATTAGAAGTAGTAGAGATATACTAACCTTCCTTAACTCTCCCTCATTTTCCTTCTGAAAAGCCCCTAATCACCACCATCACCTCCTCTGTGTACAACTGCATATTTTGGCAACACTGGTGTACCTTTGGCGCCTTTTGTGACATGAAAACATATATGATTCTAGCAGTACCCTCCTATGTCTAGTTATTCATCCTACAGCATGTAATCTGTGAAGAAATTGCTAGTCCCGAAATCACCGGGTGCAAAACAAACACAAATAACATTACAATAAGGGTTACCTTCAGTTCTTGAGGTGCAAGGTGGCATTTTGCGGCCCATTATCCGTGAGAAGCCCCATGGCAAGCGGCGAAGCACTGACCACCCCAACACCTCTGCTCTTGAAGTAAGGTAGCAATTTCACCCGGTTGAGCACGTAGGTGAAGACGTTCAACGGCAGCCTGGTTATCCCGATGAACTGCGCCTTCCCGCTCTCATTGATCTTATGGAGCGCCCGAATAGTCTCGCTCACAATCTGCGAGCATCCTCAATAAGACAGAGTTACATAATCATGGATGAAGCTATATCCTATGAGGGGGGTAATTTAATTCGTCGAGCAGGCGGTGGGTGCGCGGCTGAACCTGGTCAAGGTTGGTGAACTCGATGCCGCGGCAGTGGAGGATGTCGACTGTCACAGACTGCAGTGGCATTAGAGAGGAAGAAGCAGCATAATAGAACTCGGCGTTGGAGGCATGGATTTCGCGATTTCAGTTAAGAGAACACGACTGTTCAGATCTTGTAAGGGTTTAAGCACATGTGTCATCCAACAGTCGGTGACGGCATACAGTAGATACTGAAAACACTATTCACTGTAACTTGTTGTCTTTCTTTTGGTTAAACTCGGTGGTATTACTGAGGTTTAGCAGCAGAGATTAAGGGGGTAAATCGAGGGGTAAAAAAGGGTGTATAAAACATCTGTAATGAGGAAAATGGAAAGCAGATAGATGAATGAGATCAATTATGTTGTTGTCTTCTGGCGTAAGCCAACGTTTTCCTCTCGTTTTCATCTTTCCTCGGCTAGCTAGTCATCATGTCACGCACTGGAGAGAGGCCGGTGGCCCAAGGGATGTGACAGTGGTTGAGGCCGTGGCGCCCGACGCTCTCGTCGACGCTGCGCGTTGACGCAGGCGGCGCTGAAGTCGAACCCCTCCTTGTAACGGCCGCACTTGGTGGCGACGACGACACGGTCGCGCGGGACGGCCGCGAGGCGGAGACAGCCGCCGAGCTCCGACTCGTCTGATTGTTAAATCTGAAATCGCAAATTCGGCCGGCATCCACGTGGGCGCTCGGATCGGAATCATTCTCGGTGGGAGAAAAGAAAAGAAAAGAGCATAAATACAGCACTACTTACGAGGACTGCTTAACCGGCTACTACTTACTTTGGATGGAAGGGCATAAATCACTGTTTGCACCCAAAATTGTCAGATAGAGTCAAAATAGACAGTTCAAGATCAACGAGATACGATTGGGATAACGGATCAAGATATTTAGAAACGGAACAGGTTGTTAAAGAAAGCACCATCCAAATAGAGGCCGATACGAATTCTACCCCTAACGTGTTGTACTAGGACTCTATCGGCCAATGGGTATAAAAGGGGTTCAGAGGTGATCAGAAAAGCTGCCCAGAGCCAATCAACCAATTCGCGTCTACTTTTTATCTACTTTTTCGTCGACTAGGAGTAGTTCCTGTAATTTAGTCTTCTTGTAATTCGATCTTGATCAATAAAGTTGCGCATCGCCGATTGTTGGTCTTCATCAATTATGCCTAGGTTTGATTTATTTTGATTTTGTTGCGTATCGCCTTATTCAGAATCAATCTACCTTTATCCTCTTATTAGTCTTAATCGGTTAATTAGACTTACCCTGTTACTTCGATCTTAATCGGCTTCAAGCTGATTGAGTTTAAGCCGATTGATCATCACAATCGGCTTTAAGTAAATTTTATAATTTACCTTGTCGATTCCAGGTCAAATCGACTGGCATGCTTTGAATCAGGTGTTCGTTTGGTGTGCTGTTGTCAGAAACCCTACTTCAAATTTTTGACGCCAACAATCACCAATGCAGCTTATGCAAGATGAAATTGGTACAACAATCAGAGATGATATCTGCAATTCAGCTCCCGCGAGCGGTGCTTTGGATGGAAGAGCATAAATCACCATTAATGCAGCTTCTGCAAGACGAAATTGGTACAACAATCAGGGATGGAGAGGCATGCGAATGGATTATCGATTATTCGGATATCTGCAATTCAGCTCCCGCGAGCGGTGCTTCGCTTGCAACTCTTGGTGCCTGACTGACCAACGTCTCTGACCAACTGAACTGATTAACCCCGTCGCGTGCAGGCCTTCGTTATAAATAAAAACCGACAGAGAGCAAACTCCATGCAACATATGCTAGATCTAACGACAAACAAATCATCTTTAGAGAAATAGCTCAAAGTTTTCAAATTTGATCAAAGGATGGCCTGGTCCGTCTATATACAATTCAGCACGCACGAGTCGAGTTCAGTAACGGCCCAATTCTTAGTACAAATGTTTCTGCTGCTCACAAATCACTACTAGTTGTTGACTTGGAAGGTGACGACGCCTCAGTCCGGGTTTGGCTGCTGGAGTTTGATTTCGTTAGCCAAGGACATGACACTTTTACTGGGTCTGGGATCGATGTGCATTTGTTTTGTTTGCTTGATCCAGTCGCTGGCTCGCTCCTTCATCTTGAGTGCAAGAAGAAAAATAAAGATGCATCTGTGCAGTCGTGCTGACTGCTGATGTGTCTGTAGAACATACAAAAACCTACTACTAATCTTGAGATCGAAATCAGCACACTACTCCAAACTCTCCGTAAATACTACGCTTTTTACTAGCTAGTCAGAAAATGGATGCTGTGCTTATTATACTACCAGCGTACGTACCACGTCTGACACGGCTTGTTGCATGCATCCTAGCACCGCTTAAGTCTGTGTGACATGGACAAAACGAAAATTCGGATCACACTTAAAATAAAATCCCAGACAGACCGTACAGCTAACACTCCCTAGCTCCAAAATTGCATCGTAGAGACAGGACTTTTTAGCCGCTCACAAGTCCTTCGTTCTACGGATAAAGATGGTTTGGATGGGGTAATGGGAGTTGTGTGTAGAGACAGCGACATGCATGCTTTGACGAAGTGATACTAGTAGATACTACAAAGCAAGTCAAATCTGAGCAATCTAGTAGCTTCTTGCTGACACTAGCGCGGTGCAGACACGAAACCACGTTCACAATGATCGAGCTGGCCGTGACTTCCGCAGTTCCGCGGATTTGGGAAACGTCGGTTTCCCCATCGATGATCCAGTGGGTGAAAGAGGACAAGCAAGGTTGTCCTCTTGCCGGATGGATGCCCATCCATCGACGCCTCCTTTCGTCAAAGCTGCGTGCTCTAGCTTAATTGACGTGCGTGCGTTCGCGCCAAGCATATGCAGCATCACTCTGCCGCCATGCTTACATGCGTCCTGCGCTTATCCTCGATTTCACATTATCATCTGTCGCTATTATCGTGGGGATCTGTAAAAGTTTCATCCATTCATACGTACAAAAGGTCTCGAGAATCGGGATGCTCGCACGGGAAACATCACTAGAGAATTGCCTCAAAGACATATACTTCCTTAAGTACACAGTTTTGCCTTGTTTCAGACATATACGCTTTATAATTATACTATTTTACCTTTCGTGGTTTATGAAGCTCTTGCGATTTGCCACTACTACCCAAAAAAAAACATCACGCGTGGTTCTAAAAGGTGTGGAGACAACAACCATTTATCTATGTAAAACTCACATCATAGACGGTTCTTTACTAGAACTATTTGTGGTATGTATATCACAGACGGTTTTTTATATGGAACCGTATGTGATATTATTTTTTATTGCTGATTATTTTCCTGTTTATTGGCTAGCCTTAGGAAATACTAGTCATGCCTACTGAAACAAACAAATTACACAGATTATATCATAACCAGATTACTCAGATTATATCTCAAGCAGATTACACACGTCACAAGCTGAATATATCACAGATTACACGACCATTTCAAAAATCAACTCAAATATTATATTAACCAATAGATCAGAATCTGATTATATCATACATTACGCAACCATTTCAAAAATCAACTCAAAATATTATATTAACCATTGTAATGCGCAATTACAATTCACAAATTCACACAAGTTTCACAAATTAACCAATAAAATGCTCAAGTTTCACAAATTAGACATCGTGGAATGTGCCTTTTGGATGTATGACCTCATGCATCAAGAAGTCAGAGAGGTGTTCTTGAATTGCCTCCACATGGGCCCTTTCAACGCAGTTGCATCGCTGATCATTACTACAGAATGATACATCACTATCGCTTCATCTGGGTCGGTTCTTAAGTTTTTAGGGAAAAAATGATTGTGATAGATGACTTAGGAGGGGTGTTAATAATAATCATTATCGGTTCTCAAGTTAGAAAAGAGTGATATAGAACTGGACACATCATTATTGGTTCTTATGTGAGAAACTTCCTTGCCTACGGGATTCTGAAGGACACGGTGCCCGAAGATGTGGTATTTGACCTTGTTCTTAGCCAGTTTTTGGCACGCGGGTCTACGATCAAGGCAAATGACAGGGATGCCCCTTCAGAAGTGCCTCCTCATCCTCCCTCCTCTATTGCTTGCTCTTACCCACGTACCCAGCCATGCCGAGTCTGTGGGGTGGGTGTTCTGGACCTGGAGGGTCTTGAGCGCTTCACTTTGGTTCATAAATTCTTCTGTCGTCTTCATCTTAACAAATTGTTGCCATATGGCTTTGTTAATGAAACCATACTTACAGAATGGAGTCCTTTTTTTCTTGACGTAATTTGTGACAAGCGTGCTCTTGAAAGTCTTCCGGGATCTCGAACGATGAAAAAATTTATGTCACTATGTTGTTGTGCTCCTCGTTGGTCAGCGACTTCTAGGATGGACTGGTGTTGGAGACCTGTTCCCGTCCAACTATCCCGCACAAGCTCTGGAATGCGTTCACTGCCTTCGGAGGTTGGGTGGGAGGTCCGTCCTGTGGATTAACTGTCGTGATGAAATATCAACTTTAGGGCCTTTTATTTACGCCTCTTGGACTATGCCTTGGTTTTTCTATCTTCAGCTCATCAGATCTATTCGATGACGAGGATTGAGGGGACGCCATCTTCATTAGATATAATCCAATCGACAAAAAGGGAATGAAATTGTGAAAATTCAAGTTGTTCATTAGATATAACACAATCTACTATCCATTCACATACTAGATAAAGAAAAAAAAAGAACACTAAGTTCATGCAGTTATTTTAAGAGTTCAGCTATTTGCTGTACTTAGATATTTACACACATGATTCTAGAAGTATTGTATTTTAATCTATGGACACGTAAAGCAAGGAGCCTGGATCTTCTGTGACCATTGTTATACCAACACAGCATGTATTATATAATAACAGTGCTGGTATTTCATCGTTTTTACTAGATAAAGCACATTGTCTAACTCACTCCATGTTAGGCGCATAGGCGTCCTGGCGCCCTAGGCTCACCGTGACTTGCTGGAGCACCGTGACAACTTGATATAACTTCATAGCCATCTGCAACATATGCTTTCTATTGTTTTCTGTAGTTTATTTTCTTCATCTTTTGTAATGCAACAACATGTAAACATTATTTCCTCAACTAGTGGAATTGGTAAGGCTATCCCCTACTGTCTCATCAAATTAAAAAGGGCAGGGAGAAACTCACCTTGGTTGATGGTATATTTTCTTCACTTATTGCTTAAAGGGGGTGCGATCCATATAGAAGCTAACTATGAAGGGTCATATATGAAAGTACAAAATCAAAACGGGAGCAATCTCAAATATTTTCTACTAAGAAACATGTGCCAATCTAGGCCCAACACGAGATAAAGTCATTCCTTTTCAAGAACTGCTAACCCTAGATGGATAGATCTAGACCATCGGAGAGGATGTGAGAGTGATAGAACCTGGCCAGGGCCAGGCAGGAGGCGCAGGGCCGACAGGGAGGTGGCAAAGCCGAACGGTGCATGGAGGAGGCGGCTTCGAACGGCGCGGGGAGGAGGCCGGTTCAAATGGGGATGGGAGTAGGAGACAGCTCCGGAGGTGGTGAAGTCGATAACGCAGGGAGGAGGTGGATCCGGAGGTGGCGAAGCCAACAGCGCAGGGAGGAGGCATAGGGAAGCCAACAGTGTGCGAGGAGGCCGCCGCAGGAGAAATAAGGGGCCATTATCAGAGATGGTTCTAGTAAAGAATCGTCTCTGATGTAACACATCACATACGGTTTTGTACTAGAACTATCTTTGATATTGTTTTATCAAAAATGGTTCTAGTATAGAACCATCTCTGATGTGTTACATATCACAGACTGTTCTTTAGTATAACCGACTTTGATGTGACCAAGCCAAAAGCGATTCTTGCTTGAAAATCTCTCTTATTTCACAATTTACTCTTAATATTTTTAATAGAATTTCAAGTTGATTTTATGCCAAAATCATAAAGGTTAGTATGTTCACAATTGATCACAATCAATATATAGATATGCACGGTAGGTTTCGCAAAGTTCATCAAAATCATTCACTTATAAATTCAGCATTTTGCACATGACAAATAAACATTATGACACCTCCTCATAACTCCACTTGCTTATTCTTTGTATAAAAATTAGCCCTTCACAATGATCGACGCGTGTGTAGCTAACTTTCTGAGGTTGTTCTCCCTAGACTGTGATGGTGTTTCTAATAGGAGGCAACTCATCAAATTGATTGTACTCTTCCTCATCTACTATATTCTCAACTCCAACAATCATTATTTTTCCCTGAATAACTACGTGACGTTTTTTGTTGGATAGGTCGGTTACATAAAAGACTTGAACAACTTGGTTAGCAAGTATGAACGATTCATCATGATATCCGACATGTTTTAGGTCTATAGTAGTAATGCCGTACTTGTCAACCCTCACCTGCTAAAGGTGGACCCAACGGCACTAAAATAAGGGGATCTTGAATAGTATGTAGTAGAGCTCCTAATCTCCTCTATGAACCCATAGTAGGAGCTCCTCATCGACCTAGCCGTATTAAAAGCATCAACGTAGACACCACTATTCTGGATTATGCTCTTCATATCCTGATCTCTAGTGTAAAATGTGTACCTATTTAAGTCGTATCCTTTCCATGTGATAACTGTAAATATTGGCCCTTTTGCCAACCATTTCAGCGTATCATGATCACCTGATGAGCTCTCAGTGATGGGTCACTCCTTTAACCATTTGTTGAACTGAAGATTGTGCTGTCTTATGATCCAAGACTCCTATCGCGCCGAATTCTCTTGCCGTAGCCAGTGCTTGTGCTCTTCTATATATGGGGACACTACAACAATGTGTTACAAAACCGTGAAATAGGCTTGAGTATAAGCAACCGGATCAGACGTGATTGCTTTCCTTTCGATGGTCTTAATACCCTCGAGCCTCCCCTCATGTCTTTTCAATGATTGCTTGCCGTAGCCAGTGCTTATGCTTTTCAATGAAGTTTTTTCCACTGTTGTACGCCACTCATCCATTCGGATTATGCTTGATTTTGTTGCTTTATTTGATTTGGAATTAGAGAAACTTGATGTTAAACTGCTTTCTTATATGGAGATTCAAAAGAGGAGATTTTTATGACACAATTTGAAGGTTTTGCTACTCCTAGAAAGGAGTATTTAGTTTGTCATTTGAAAAAGTCTCTCTATGGTGTTAAATAAGCTCATAGGTAGTGGTAAAAAAGGTTTGATTCCTTTAGGATTGCACAATAATATTTTCGTAGTAATTATGATAACTGTGTCTATTTTAAACATTTTCCAAATGGATCCTTTGTTTATTTGCTGCTCTATGTTGATCACATGCTTATTACTTCTCATGACAAGTCATTGATTAAATAGTTTCATAAATTTGAGATAAAAAATCTTGGTCCATCTAAGAAAATTCATGGGAAGAAAATTCAGCTTGACTGCAAAGCTAGTACATTATTTCTATCTCAGAAAAGCTACATTGAGAATATTCTTGATAAATTTAATCTCAGTGGTTGCAAATCTGTTTCTACACCTTTTGCCTCACACTTTAAATTATCTTCAAGTCAATGTCCTACTAATGAAGGAGACAAAGACTATATGTCTCGTGTTTTTTTATTCTAGTGCTATTGGAAATCTCGTGTATGCTATGATTTGCACTAGACCATATTTGGCTCATGCAGTTAGTGTAGTTAGCAAATTTATGCATAATCCTGGCAAAGAGCATTGGAATTTTGTTAAGTGGATTCTTCATTATTTGAAATGGACATCTAATTTTGGCTTGATGTTTGATCAGAATAAAGTGAAGACAAATAATGTTGTTGGGTTTGTTGATTCTGATTATGCTAGTGATCTTGATAAAAGAAGGTCAACTTCTAGATATATCTTCTCATTATGTGGTGCTATAGTCAGTTGAAAAGCATCTTTACAACCTATTATAGCTTTTCTACTAGTGAAGCTGAGTATGTTGCTGCTACTGAAAGTGTAAAAGAAGATATTTAGTTGCGAGGTCTAGTTTCTGAAATTGGTATTTCATAAGAAACTATTTTTATTTATTGTGATAGTTAGAGTGCTATTTGTTTGACCAAGAATGATATGTATCATACCAAGATCAAGCACATTGACATCAAATACCACTTTATCCGTGATATTGTTGCTGAAGGACAAGTTGTTATGAAAAAGATATATACTAATGACAATTCTACTGACATGCTCACAAAAGCTCTTTCAAATACCAATTGTTCAAGCATTGCCTAGACTTAGTTGGTATTCATGATGCTTAATTACCCTTCGGGGTTTTTCGGAGACAATTTTCATTATGGATTTTAAGTCGAGGGTAGGTTTGTTAGAGATAATCTTAGATTCCTCAAATATCCATCTATAAGAGCCCTATTTATCTACAACTCTGACTAAATCCGGCTATAAAAGCCACCCCATGTATACGTAATCTTGAATGATATAGTGAATGTCTCCCGTGGTTTTTTCCGCAAGAGTTTTTTCATATTAAAATTTATGTCCGTTTTGCTCTTCCTAACCCTAACATGATCGAAATCAAATACCGACTAATCACGCATGCAAGTCCCATGACCTGCAGGACAGGGGCATAACAGTTTTGTTACCAGTTTCCTGCTTGATTGGATGCTCTATCCAATATTAAGGCACCGTCCTTTCGATGACTTGTAGCTTTCGAGCTCTTCATTAGTTTTTGGTTTATGATCAGGAGATTTTCCTTTCAAAAGAGCTTGATTATATAGATGATGACTTTGATGTGTACGTATGCATGTTTGGTTTATTCAATGCCCAATTTCATCCGGCAGATGCCTGAAAGGGAGAGACAATTAAACATTGTAGATGATTTCCGAAAATTATGAGTTAGATTTTGGATATAGTGGGAATTATGGTTTCTGGTATTTTGGTATAAAAATCAAAATAAAAACTATAGTTTGACACAGGTGAGATATGGCAATAGCCAGAAGTGCATAAGACTTGCACATCGTATAGGGGGCATTCTCGCCCAGGTCGGATTAAGGATCGAACGTAGTATTGTATAATCCATGATAATGAGTACAACCACAAGTGTTATTATGAGGCAGCCTTAACCAATTAAGTTTCTTAGGTCTAGCTTTGCACATTGAAAGGCTGAAGTAGTACAGATATTATGAGATTGTTTATTCGAAGGGGTACCCTCACCCGAGGTGTTGGGAATAACGTCTGCCGATACAATGGTGCACGCATTGCTATGGAGGAAAGTGGCACGCAGGGTGTATAACCGTTCATTGGTACAGAGCGTATAAATATTTTTCTCCGTCATAGCAAGGGCTTGACATCACCAGGTTGGTACAAAGATAGGTCTAGGTAATATAACGGTGTATGTCATGATCTCTCGGCCAAGCACCAAAGAAAGCACGAAAATAGCGGTAAAAAGAGTTGATCATGTCTTGTGGTAAAGATGTATGTCTCTGCAGAGTGTAAAACTTTTTGAAAAGCCTTACTAGTGATTATGAAAGATTTGGTGCACTGGCACTAGTTAGAATTTTATGTTTTACAAAAATGGTTGAATTGAGAATATTGTGGAATTAAAGCTTATTTCAGATAATATGCCAAGCGATGGCAGGAGATGGTTTGATACTCGTAATCATAGAGAACTGCATATTACATTTATGCTATTCATACTTGCTATTTACATCCCTATCAAATTGCTCCTACAAATTTCGTTTACAATCTACTACTTGATATTCATATTTCAACTTCGCTTTATACAAATAAAATTAGTAGCCATTGATATAGCATGCATTTATTATACATTTGTGATGTATAAGTCTTGCTGAGTACGAAAGTACTTAACCTTGCTTATTGTTGATTCAGTTGGCGAAGAAAATGAAGTCCTTTATGATACATATTTCACCGTAGATCACGGGGATTACAAAGACAATTTCTACTAGTCTTTTTCTTGTCAGTTGCCTGTGGGATATTTGGGCAAGACATAGTGTTAAGTTTTTGCATCTTCCGCTGCACTTTATTCGGCCTTTAAGACCTTATTATATAAATAATATTATCTTAATGTATTTGTGACATTGTGTATGGATATGATGACAATATTATAAATGTACGTACTAGCCACTGATCATAGGACTAGTACAATGTAGACATGAGACCTTCTTAGTATTTCACGCCAAAGAGAGAGTATCGACAAATATCAAATGGGCGATTTGCTTAGATATTATGGCAACATCAAGTGCTCTAGTAATTGATCTCGTTGTACTTTTGGTTGAAAGGCGAGGAGCAAGACAAACATAAGCACCGTACTTCGCTGTCATCTTCCGATGAAATCCAAGGTTTGTTCCCTGTTTATCATGGCATCGTGCTCCTCTGCCTTTCCAATGCAAAGCATTGCATCGACCGATCATGCGCTTTATATCAAGGATTCTTAAGGCGGCCTATGATCAAAATCAAACACCCATCAAATCAGGCATGCAAGTCCCATGACCTGCAGGACAGGGGCATAACAGTTATGTTACCAGTTTCCTGCTTCCATCCAAGATTCCAAGGCATCGTCCTTTCAATGACTCGTAGCTTTCGACTCTTCGTTAGTTTTTGGTCTATGATTAGGTGATTTTCCTTTCAAGAGAGCTTAATTATATAGATGGTGATTCTGATGTGTACGTATGCGTGTTTGGTTTATTCAATGCCCGATTTCATCCGGCAGATGCCTGAAAGGGAGAGACAGCTAAAAACTGTAGATGATCTTCGAAAATTCTGAGCCAGATTTTCAAGTAGCAGACAGAGCCCAGCCTGATGTCCACAGAGCTAATACATCATTGTGGAGTTTGGGAAGTTTCTTCTTTTCGAGGAATTTTGGGAAGCTTGAATAATGTTCCCAGAGAAGCTAATTAATAGAACAATTACAGTGTCCTAATTAAAAATCAGCTTACAATTAATATCTTTTATCATGTTGCTTGCACAGCTCATGGCAGAGTTAGCATGTTAGCACTGAGAAAAGGGTTAGCACCTGGAAAATGGCCATATACATAACTAACTCCCTAGTTCGGTGAAAATTCAAAGGGGCTATGAAAATCAGATGCACATTTTGTCAAACCTACAAGTCACTTTATGTATGATAGTAACAAAATTAAGAAAAATGTTGCAGTAGTTTAGTAGGATCGATCGACATCCTGCTTATGTTATCCAGCTTCACACATGATTTTCATTATATGACCTATACATACTACATACAAAAAAAGTCGACAAACATCTCTACACGCAGGAGACATAAAAACAAGCCTGTTTTGTGAAACTAAATTGATGATTCCAATACCCCATAGATTACTCAATAGTGCTCCTTACATCGAAGTTTGTAAAACTATTTTTTTAATAATTTTATCCATAAGACGTATTTAATGTTTTAATGTAAATTAGTGTGATATTTTATTTACAACTCTAATAAATATTCAGATTTACTCCCTCCGTCTATGTTTATAAAGCTTATTTCTTCTTGGCACATAGATCAAGAAGGCATTGAAAATAACTAGATTACCTCTAATTATTATCACGAAGCGCTATATTCAATGGATGCTTGTAGGAAATATAAATTAAAGATGGATATTTATTAGGGTATATAGGAATCATCACACTAATTTTGCATTGAATATGAAATACGTCTTATATTTATAGATAAAATCATTTAAAAAATAAGCCTTATAACTTGGACGGAGGGAGTACCTGATATTTTCTACATACATGCATTGAATATAGTGCTTAGAGATACTAATTAGAGAGTCTAATAATTTTTAATATCTCCTTAATTGATCTATGTGATAGAAGAAAATACGTCACGTAAACTTGTAGCCAGTACATTTTAGCAGCCGAGCAGCCCACGTGATCTAATCTAATTAGAACTGATCTCACGTGCTTGGATCTCGCAGAGCGATCATGACTTTCGATTAAAGCTGGAGAACAAACCATAGCAGCCATCAAATCTTAATCAGCATGCACGCACCTTATTAATTAGCGATCGGCCGGGTTCGGATCCTTGAGAAAGTAATAGCACAGTGCTACAATGCCATGTCATTAACCTTCCATCGGTACACTTTGGATGAACTCTTGAAATATCTTTAGCATACACTGCAGATATTTTCGTTCCTTTTTTGGTTTTTTTTTTGTGCGGGGAAGAGATTTTCGTTCTGTAATGAGGTACCTAGAAATTAACCGACCTAATTTGATTCTTTTTAAATAAATTGATCTGATGCCCAGATCTGAACAAAGACAAGGTACTATTCTGTAACATCTCGAAAAATTCAAAAATAGATAAAATAAAAATTTGAGTTTGAAATATGATTTATTTTTGAATTTCCACCTTTTCTGAATTTTTCTTGGATTTTAGTCTTTAAGAAAATCAATTTTCTTGATTTAAAAATACTTTTTTCAAATAATGAAGAGCAAAATCATATAAGAGAAAAAACCAGAGAAAATATATTTAAATCTAAAGATAACTCCAAACCTTCCTAAAGAATTTCAGAAACATTTGAAAATATTAAAAAACCTTAATAAAATCATTTACATAGATTCATATTCTCTTTTCCAAAATATGAAAACCAAAATCACCTAAGGATAAAATCTAGGGAAAATTCACCTGGACTAAAGAGCACCTATAGAGCCTTCTCAAAAAAATTTCAAAGCTTCATGAACACATTTAATGTTGATAAGAAAGCGAAAACATTGATATAAGACTATGAACAGCACTATGTCAGAATTATTAAATTATGTACAGACCTTATCATTTCCTAGAAATTTTACCACATTGTCTAGAGAATAAGATCAGCTTGCTAGAAAAGTTCCAAAAATAAATAACCTAATTTTCTATAAATAGAAAATACAAAGCAGAAGTAAATTAAAAACAGCACAATCAATCTAGAATTTTATATAAGTAAATATAATTGATCATCATCTAACAATTTTATTGTGGTTTATAGTAACCACATTAAACCAATAGGATCATGTAGAAAAATTCCCAAAAGATTTAAACTCAATTTAAAGCCTCATAAAAATCAAAACTAGAGAATTAATTGGTACAATAGTTTTGTCAGAATTTAATAAAATTTTACAGATAAGATTTTGACATACAATTTTTACCAGAGGGTAACACCTATCTCAAGATCATATACAAAAAATTTAAAAAACTTTAGACAACGAATGTTAGCCCAATTAAATGCCAATCCTTGATAGCCTAAAACTGGAGAATTTCAGTGCCTTCATGTGATCTCATTGACATATGGGGCCTACCATTTTCCTGGCGCACTTGACAACCTCACCCAGCCTGGACACTTTTGCCCTCTTCTTCAGCCAGCCACTGCCTTACCCTTTGCCCTTTCCTTGCCGCGATAGCCAATCTCCAATCAATCCGCTGCCATGGCAGGTACTTCAACACCGGGTCTCGTCTATGCACAAGACTGTGGCACTGAGTTCGCCCCGTGTTCCCACCGGTCTACACCTCACTGACCTGAGCCTTGCCCCAAGCCTTCCTTCGCTAAGTGACTGGTCATATCAATCTTTTGCCCAAAATGGTCACCCGAGCCAATTGACCAAGTTAAAATGTCGTATACGGCCAAGACCCAGTAGCTTTTCGCCATGCCCTGCCTCACGTAGACTTTCCCATGCCCTGCACAAGCCATACCCTACATCGACCTCAACTTATCACCACCGCAATCCTGTTGTCTCTAGCATTCCCCATTCACACCCATGCCACCGCCTCACTGCGCCTATAAAATGGCCACCCCGAGCTACCCTAGTCACACCACACCCATCCCTACTTCCCTTCTAGCCTGAGCTTCCCCAAATTTCGTCCCTCTGGCTGCCATTGCTGCAGCAATGAACAGATGAGCCAAGATTCAATTCGGTGAACCCAGTAGAGTAAACCTCAAATTCGAGCTAATCTCGGCTAAATAAGCACCCAACCACCTTTCCCCCATTAAACCACAGCTCCCACCGACCGAATCAACATCACACCACTACGCAGCTTCTTTGAAGCCGACACACAGTGGCAGATCTCCCCGTTAAGTCTCTGACCTATCTAACTGGCAAAATGGAATCACCTCGCCTCACTGCTACTCATACATTTGCTTCCCGAGCACGAGGTGCTTTCTTCTACCTCCACGGCCACCTGCCGTTGTCACCATCGCCCCTCACCATGGTAGGCTGCCTCACTGTCATTTAGTTGTCACCAATGAGTCCCTGGGTGCACAGTGGCTTGCTCCTGCTTGTCGGGCCCACGACCGACCAACCCCGGTACCACCTCGCTGCCAACAATCTCCCTGAGTGCCCCTGTTTTGAGGCTCTGACCCGTGGGGTCCTTTTGGCAGTTGACACGAAGAGGCAGAAGCCGTTCAAATGGTAAAAATGCGCTTTCCTTATTTGAACATGTATTTCTCCATTTTAGGTATTTTATCATAACTGAATGGATTCAAATAACCACATCTTTGGCAATATATTGGAAAATCAAGTAAAATAAATTTCAAAATTCTTATAAAATATGTATTTTCATAATATGCAAAAATATTTTATTTTTGGTCTCATTTTGAATTATTCAAATTTAAAATTCAAACAAAACCCTAATATGTCACAGAACTGTGAACCTTCATAACCCTAGAATAAGGTTAGACATACATAATGTCAACATGGGTATATGCGATTACATAGTAATCATGCTTAGTTATGGTTTAGTATTGGAAATTGAAATAATCAGATTAAACTGTTTCTTGAGATTTAAAAAAGGTTAGATATGACATTAAAGATTGTTGATATTTTGATAAAAATGAAAATAAAACTATGGTTTTGACGCGGGCGATTATTGGCAATAGTCGGATGTACATATGACTTGCACGTAGATAGGGGGAGTTATCGCCTGGGTCAGATTAAAGACAGAACGTAGTATTGTATGATCTAAGGGATATCCATACAATCATAAGTACTGGTATGGGACAGCCTTAAACGAATTAAGTTGTTTAGTTTAACCTTGCACATTAGAAGTCTGGAGTAGCATAGGCTTTATGAGACTGATTGCTTGTAGGGGTTTTTACATACCAACGCAACGATACACGCCTCGTTATGATGGGGAAGTGAGATCTCAATAGGAGCGAATTGTTGAGAGTACAACATTATACAAATATCTTCAACCGCTTTAGAACATAGGGAAGTAAAAACTCAACAGGAATAGCCTGTTGAGAGTACAATAGGTGTATAAATATCTTCTGCCACCATAGAAAAGGTTTGTCGTCACTGGACTAGTGCAAGGTAATGTAAAAGTTTTTGTCATAAATATTCTGGCCACACGCCAAAGGAGCGTGAAAATAGCGGCAGGAAGAAAAGATCATGACTTATAGGTAAAGTTGTACACCTCCGCAGAGTTTAAATCTTTTCGAAAAGTTGTACCCGCGGTCATGGGAGACTTAGGGAACTGACACTAGTCAGATGTTTTGGTATTTTCAAAAGGTTTGAATTAAAGATATTTGTTGGAAAGTCTTTGTTTCAGATTTTTTGCCATGGAATGGCAACGAGATGATATGATTCTCACATTCATAGAGGACTATGAGTTATACTATTTTATGCAACTCTTATTTATTTATATACATGTCAAACTTGCTCTTACAAAATTTCGTTTGCAAATTACTACTTGATTTATAAGTTCAATTTCGCTTTACGCAAAGTAACCTAGAAGCCTCCTTTGACATAGCGTGCATTTACTGTATTTTTGCGATACATCTTAAGTCTTATTGAGTATGAAAATACTCACCCTTACTTATTTGTTGGTTTAGTTGAAGAAGAGGCACCGAAGATATTCATTTCGCCGCAGGATATAGGAATTTCGATGATGCGATTTTCTAGAATTTATATCTTGTCGGTTGCCTACGGGTTTGGATGGGCATACTACAAGACTTTTGCTTCTTTTCGCTTCAATATACTCTGCTTTGTAAGATCTTATTGTATAAATTACCATTATCATATATAATATTGAGTATGGTTGTGTTATGAATTGTTATAAATGTGCGTACGTACTAGCTACTGATCGTGAAACTAGTACTGTATGTACATAGATAATTCTTCTTGATATTATGTATAAAAAGGAGGATCTTACGTATTCCTTTCATAATACTGTTGCTTAGCAGCCATTTCTATCGGATCTTTCCAACTCATAGAATAACACGCATAATGCTGGCAACGTTACTTGTCTACCTATCATAATTCACCCATCGATTGTTGGTCAAACAGTCCAGACAACAGCTGCGTACTATGATAATGCCACTTACTCCCTCTATTTAAGTTTACAAAATGTATTTCTTCTTACCACATAGATCAAGAAGACATTGTAAATGACTAAGCTACTTCTAATTATTATCACTAAGCACAATACTCAATGCATGCATATAAAGAATTTAAAGTAAAATATAGATATTTATTAAGGATATAGAGAGAAAGTCACACTAATTTTACATTAAAATATGAAATACGCTTTATATTTATATAAAGAGCTTACAGCTTAGACGAAGGGAGTATCGTGCGGTGGCTTCCAACTACGGCTAATCCTGGTTCATCCTACCTAAAAAATCGTATCCGGGCTGCCAATTAAGCCCAGGCACGTACCTCTCCCAAAGTCAACGAGAATCAAGTGGAAGGATCTCCGGCAAGACTACAAAAACCCACGGAATCACTCCATCATGCAAGTTATATATGAAACATAAACTACGATCAACAAAACCCTAATCGCATATTGAAGCCTTCATTCTCTCTCAAAAATTCTATATATTCCTCAATCCTTGGATGCGCAACTGTCATTGGTTAAACTAGTCGTACCCATTCCTAGAACGTGAGGTTGTATTAGTCCTTGCTCATCCTGAGCTGCCATGCATTGCTAAACAATCCTACTCATGCGTCTCTCGAGCTGAGGATATTTTTGAGAAAAGCTCCATGGTCATCCAGAACTGGCGCAGGTCAAACAATGTGGGCTTAGCCATCGTGTTGGCTACATGAAATTAGTATTATTGAATTCATCATGAAATAGGCTAGCCTTCATAATATGTACTACCTCCGTACCCAAATGTAGGTTATCGTCAGATCAGTCAAGGATTTGAACCTTCGAACGTTAATATATGTTTAAATATACAAATAGACTAGTAAAAATAATGTTGTCGGATTTATCTTGCAAAATAATTTTCATAATATATGTTTTCTTATTATTTTTGCTAGTTTGTTATAATACAAAACTATAGTCAAAGTTTTACATTAGAGCCTGTGAAAAATAAAAAACAACTTACATTTCGGACGTATATAGGAAAATTTTGTGATCGCCAAGAATTTACCGTGACAGAAATAATGGTCAAAGCGGGGTACGTAAGAGATGATGTGGATGCACTCCAATACGACTTTTGAGTCACAGGGAGTAAAATCAGTCCACAGTCCACACTCCCTCCTTGGCTGCCATGAATTCCTAAACAATTCTACCAGCACCTCTCTCGAGCTAAAATTGGCACTAGCGGAGAATGGCCAAAGGTCGAATACTGTTCATATGTAGCTCTCTATTTTTTTATTTTTACAAAATAGCCTCTCTCCTACCGCCGAAGCGCGACAGGCAACACGTGTTCTCTGCCACGCTTAGAGAGCATGGCAGCGAACGGACGACAGGCGTGAGTGGGCGCCTGCAGGCAAGCACCGGTGAGCGTATGGCCAGGAGCGCGGGCAAGCGCCACTACTGCCGTCGGACATCGCAGAAGCTTTTGCTCCCACGCTCGCGCGAGCTACCACCAACGAGCTTTCGCGCTCGCCGAGTGCGATAGGGGGCTTCCGCGCTCCCCTGACGCGGTAGAGGATTAGAAAGGGGTTAAATTTACAAATACGCGTACGAATAAGTTACATTTGAAAAAAAAAAACTCACAGGAATAGATAAGCCATGAATTTTCAATGTCTAATGACAGCTAAAGATCAACTTGCACACATGGCATATTTTTCCAACCTTGTAGTTGTCATATCCATCGTAGCTGCTGTCTGTGCATCGCATTGCATGAACACCACTACTGCTAGTCAACTACTGCACACATCCCTATAAGTATCTATCTAGCTCACACTAGGTATCTGTATCTGTCTCCATTGCTACTCAAAGAGAGGGAGAGGGAGAGGATCAAAGACATGGCCGGCGGCGAGGGGGCCGCAGCGACGATGTGCACGCCGGCGTTCGTGGCGCGGGTGGTGCGGAGCCGGTGGTTCGTGGTGTTCGCGTCGATGGTGGTGATGGCGGCTTCGGGGTCGACGTACATCTTCGCGCTCTACTCCAAGGAGCTCCGGTCGACGCTGGGTTACAACCAGCAAACGCTCAACACGCTGAGCTTCTTCAAGGACCTCGGCACCAACGTCGGCGTGGTGTCCGGGCTGGTGCAGCAGGTGGCGCCCACGTGGGCCGTGCTGCTCATCGGCGCCGGGATGAACCTGGCGGGCTACCTCATGATCTACCTCGCGCTCACGGCGCGCACGGCGGCGCCGCCCGTGTGGCTCATGTGCATCTACATCTGCGTCGGCGCCAACGCGCTCACCTTCTCCAACACCGGCGCGCTCGTCGCCTGCGTCAAGAACTTCCCTGAGAGCCGCGGCATCGTCATCGGCCTGCTCAAGGGCTTCGTCGGGCTCAGCGGCGCCATCTACACGCAGCTCTACCTCGCCATCTACGGCGACGACGCCAAGTCGCTCGTCCTCCTCATAGCATGGCTCCCCGCCGCCGTCTACATCTTCTTCGTGCACACCATCCGGGTCATGCCATACCGCCGGCGGCGCGACGGCGAGGAGCCCAACAGCAAGCCCTTCTTCTGCTTCCTCTACATATCCATCGCGCTCGCCTCCTACCTGCTCGTCATGATCGTCGTGCAGAAGCAGGTGCCCAAATTCTCCCACGCCGCGTACGTCGTCGGCGCCACCGCGCTCCTCCTCATCCTATTCCTCCCCCTCGGCGTGGTCATCAAGGAGGAGTACAAGGCCGTTTCCCAGCTCGAGCAGTCGCTGCAGCAGCCACCGGCCATCGCCGTCGAAGAGCCGACAAGCGCGAAAGCCGACGACGACTCCTCATCGTCGCCGTCGTGTGGCTTGGGCGGCTGCCTCACCAACATGTTCAGGCCACCGGCGCTGGGGGAGGACTACTCCATCATGCAGGCGCTGGTGAGCGTGGAGATGCTGGTGCTGTTCGTGGTGTCGGTGTTCGGCATCGGCGGCACGCTGACGGCGATCGACAACATGGCGCAGATCGGACAGTCGCTGGGGTACCCGGCGAAGAGCATCAACACCTTCGTCTCCCTCATCAGCATCTGGAACTATGCCGGCCGCGTCGGCGCCGGCTACCTCTCGGAGATCTTCCTCGCCCGGTACAGGTTCCCGAGGCCGCTGGCGCTTACGGCGGTGCTCCTCCTCTCCTGCGTGGGCCACCTCCTCATCGCCTTCGGCGTGCCGCAGTCGCTCTACGCCGCGTCGGTGATCCTCGGCTTCTGCTTCGGCGCGCAGTGGCCGCTGCTCTTCGCCATCATTTCCGAGCTGTTCGGGCTGAAGTACTACTCCACGCTCTTCAACTTCGGCTCCGCGGCCAGCCCCATCGGCGCCTACGTGCTCAACGTGCGCGTCGCCGGGCGCATGTACGACGCCGAGGCGGCGAGGCAGCACGGCGGCATGGCCGTCGTCGGGGACAAGATCTGCAAGGGGGTGCAGTGCTTCAAGCACGCGTTCCTCATCATCACGGGAGTGACGTTGGCCGGCGTGCTCGTGTCGCTGGTGCTGGTGTGGAGGACGAGGAGCTTCTACAGGGGGGACATCTACGCCAAGTTCAAGGTGGCGCCGACGGCGGCCGTCGGGAGTGACGGCGCCGTCGAGATGGTAGAGGAGGAGGACAAGAAGGACAAGAACAAGAACAAGAACAAGAAAGAGGAGGTTAATGAGGAGTTTAACTGATGACTAACTTAAAATTTCCTTTGATTTCAGCATTGTTTAGAGACGATGGAGAGTTGAAACAGTTTGTAATATTGGTGAATCTGTACTGTTTGTGGATGTCTCTGAAATGTGTTATATGGTTACGATGGTAAAGATAGTTTTCCTTCCTATGCTGTTTGTGTCTCTCAATTGGTTTCAAATTACTGCTGGTCAGCGAGCGTGGATTACTGTTACCGTGGTTTCAAATTCATATTCAAATTCAAATCAGGTCGTTTGCCGTAGCACTTGAGATCAGGAGCTTGGTATGGTCAGGCACGTGACTGCAAATTAATCAGTCTGCTCTGGGAGGACCTTTTGTTCTCATTTCATATTGCTATGTAGTATCAAGATATCATATCATTTTTTTTTTGCATTTATCCGGGATCCTCCTCTTCGTAAACAATGGTTAGAAAGACCTAAACGTAATAATTTTTTTTCAAAAAAAAGGACTTAAACGTATTTTTTTTTAAAAAAAAAGATGTAAACGTAATTTTTTTTCGGTTCGGCTCGAGCCGACTCAAAACGCTGAGAGGACGGAAATCCTTCAAAAAATAATAGAGGTCTGATGATTTGGACCATACGTCTATGTTGCTCAAAGATCTGGGGCTAATGGTCTCCTTCACCTAATCTTCATTCAATATTCAGAAACTGCAAATAAGTTTTGGGCACTTGAACAGACTCCTTCCATCTCAGAATTCTGATATCTGAAGTGGCAACTTCCCATCATCTCAGAATTCTGATATCTCAGAATTCATCTACGGAAGCCTGCCGCGACACCAGGCAGATCTCTGATGTGCAACTTACGAGGCAGCGGATTATGATCATGGTAGAGTTGCGAATAGAGGTGGGCATCGTGCTGCACCGGGCCAGTCCGACATGAATACATCGTGCTTTATGCTTGAACCATGCCGAGCCACGACGACCTGTTGTGCCCACCATGCTATGTCGTGCCAGCTCGGCTCGCTTTCAGCGAGCCCAGGTATGGTCCATTTGCGTTTCGTGACTGCTTCGTGTTGTGCCTGCTTAGGCCCTACTCATTTGCTCTATTGCGACGAGAGGAAAGGAACCAGAGACATAAATGGCTAAGGCAATGAACACAAATATTAAAAGAAAATGAACTAAATTTTATTCATTCTTGAATCTCTCTTATCCTTTTCTCTCAGCTCTCTCCACTCTCTCGCCCGTATATCTCAATATCTCAGCGATGAGCAAGCAAGACAGTGAGAGGAGTGGATAGAGCGAGGAGTGCCGTCAACCGAGGAGAGAACGAGAGAAAGCGACTAGCGAGTGACGAATAGTAACTTGACAGGCCGTGACACCCATCATGCCTGGTTCTTAGGCCCGGCACGGCCCAAGAAACAGTAACGTGCCGACCTGACATGGCCCACTTAATGCCAGGACGTGCTTCAGGCCAGCCCACAAAAGCACGGCCCGAGTACCCACCTCTAGTTGCGAACCGCGGAGCATAACCTTCAGTACCCGAAATAGCTACTCCCTCCATCCTTGAAAGTAAGGGAGAGAAGTGTTAAGTTGTGTTATCTAATATTAGGGATTGAGAGCTCTCCCTCCTTAAATTGTGTTCTCAAATTGTGCTCATGCATGCAGATGCACACAGATACATGCGACCACACATATTCCAAAACAAAAATATGGCAGGTCATTCCTTATAATTGTGATTAATTAATGCATGCATGTTGCCAATTAATAGAGACATAGTATTAAATAGGGGTATTAGAGTCTTTTGGCAGAAACCATAATTTGTCTTAAAATTTCTTCTATCCCTTACTTTCCAGGAAGGAGGGAGTAAAATTTAGTTAGGCCGCATATTTGGCCACAATAAATATCAATTTGGGTGAAATTGGGTTAACCATCAACAGTACCCTGAACGAACTTAGCACAAACAAACCAAATATCCGATTGAGTATTATGAGCAATGACAATGGTTCCTGGGTACACAGCAAACCTGCCCAATAGAAAGAAGATGCAAACTAAACTGAATATTTAACTCAATACCTAGGGCAGGTACTTTTTGTTGAGAAACCCTAAAGCCCACCGAAGGCCCATGTGGTCCCTAATGCCGAAACCCTAGAGAGCGCTATAAAAGGAGGAGGGGGGGTCCCCCCCATGTACAGAGAATTCATTAGCAATAAAGAATTTCCGCTTTCGCTCTCCTAAACACGTGTGTCTCTCTCTTTCATTCTCCACTTCAGATCTGTTCGGGAACCCCGGACTATTCGATAGCGAGGTTCCTCAACACGTTATCGGCACGAAGCTCTACCGGAGATCAGATTGAAAAGGTGAGAAAAGGTGGGAATTCGACGATTGAATCTAATCGTTGTCGTTTCTATGCATGCATCTAACCTCGCATCTAATCTTCGTCCATCACGTGGCAAGAAGCTACACGACATGAAGCTACGATGCAAAATTCTGTTCATTCAAAAAAGCGATATGGCGCTCGAAGCGCCGCCGCCTTGGCCTTCGTGCTCGCAGACGCGTCGTCGCCTCGACCTCGGCGCTCGGCTCGCGACTTTCGCGCATGCCTGTCGCGCCCTCGCCGCCAAGACGCGGCCGCGCCCACCGGCTGCTGCGGCGGCACTCGATCTGGCCGTCTCGTGCTCGCAAAGACGACGACGAACGCCGACGCCGACGATTCGGCTGACCGGCCAGCACCCTCGCCTCGCGGTAGCGTCGCTCGAAGAAGCTGCCGCCTCGGCCACGCGCGCCGCCGTACAGCACGCCGCGCCGCCACCGCCGTCGCGCTCGGCTCGCCGGCGCCCAAGCCGGAAGCCCCACCAATGGCTAGGCACGTAGCCCGCCGCCGCCGGGCGCCTCGGTCGTGCTGGCCGCGCTCGAGGAAGACCGCCGCGGCCGGCTCGAAGAATCCGCAGCGGCACCGCCTTTTTGCTCGGCGGGCGGCGCGCGCTGCGCCTTCTCTTCTTCGCCGCTCGCGGCCGGCTTAGCCGCGCCTCGCCGGCCGCTCCCGCCACGCCACGGCCCGCCGCCGCCCCACGCAGCGGCGGCGGCGACCGCCTGGCCATCCGTCGTGCGCCGTACCACACTCGAGGAAGCCGCGCGCCGGCGCCTGAGCGGCCGCCGTTACGCCCGCTCGTTCTTGGCTCGGCCGTCGCCGTCGTCTCGACCTCCGGCCGTGCGCGCGCAACCATGCCGTCGCCCGGCGGCGCCGCCGGACTTCATCTTGCGCCGCTCGGCCGAGCCCGCATCCGTGCACCGCGCAAGACGCACGGCGGCCGCCGCCTCCGTCGCGCCCGCGTTGCCTTGGTCGGTCGCCGGCCGCCACGGCGCTTAGCTCGACCTCCGCGCACCACCGCCGCCGCCGGCCTCCGCGCCCGCCGCCAGCGCCTCGGCCTCCGCCCGCGTGGCGTCGCCGCCGGCTCGGCCGCTCCGGCCGGCGCCCGACCTCCGCCACGCGATCTGCGCTGCAGCCTCGGCCTCCGGCCGCTCGTAGCGCCGCCGCGCCGCCCTCGCGAGCCGTCTGCCGACCTCGGCCTCGGCCCTTCGCCGCGACCTCCGCGCGCTCGTCGCCATTGCCACCGGTTTCGGCTCGAAGCCGCCACCACCGCCTGTCTCGACCCGCCATTGCACACATGCGCTTGCGGCGCCGCGGCGCCTCGGTTTTCGGCGCACGCGCGCATTAGCCTTCCGTCCGGGCTCGGCTCGCGGCCGCCGAGCCGTCACGGCCTCTGGCCCACGCTGCGTCGCCGCACTAACCTCGGCCGTGCGCCTCGCAGACTTCCTCCCACGGCCTGCGCTCACGCATGAAAACAAAAAGAAAAGCGTAGTGCGGGAGAAGAAACAAAGAAAAGGAGGAAGCGATGGCGTGGCTGAGGCTAGGGAAACCCTAGCCGTGTGTGCCGTACGGAGCGAGCCAAGTGGGCCAAGCGGAAATGGGCAAGGCCCATGGGCGATTCGGCGAAAGAAAAAGAAAGAGAAAAGAAAAGAAAGGAGAAAAAGAGAGAAAATTGCGAAAATTTTGAAAAATTGCGGAAAATCAAGAAGATTTATTTGGCTCTGTTTTTAATTTTTTGTCTTTATTTCTCTGTTTTATGAATTTTCTTTATGAATTTTGAATCTGTTGCTTTATTTAAGATATTGCAATGCATAGCAATTTAATTTTTCTACACTTTATGCTTATTGCAACCATTTTCTATTAGATTACACGCAGTAATCTAATGTCGGAATTTTGAAATCATGAATCGTGAATCGTGAGTTTGAAGAACTGGCCCCGCACGGTCAGAACTACCTCACTTGGGCATCGGACTTGAAGATAGTTCTTGGGGGCAAGAAGCTCCGTGCTGCGATTAGTCTAGAGTCCTCGCAGGACGCGAAACCTACCATCGAGCAGAACGATCAAACCAAGCACTGCCGTTTAAATGCATGAATCGCATTTTCTTTTAGATTATGGTTGTTAGCATTTTCTTTTGAATAATGAATTGTAAGCTCTAGAAGAGCGTACTTCTTTCATGAATAAATACGCAATTTATTCTTTATTCCAGTATTCTTAATTTTTGCAAGTAATATTTGGATTGTTTTTGCCTCTATCTGATTAGAATTATATTTCTTTTATCTAGAAATCGTGTAGCGCCCAAATGGAAGAGATATGCATTGTTGATAGTGGCACAACAAATACCATCTTAAGAGAGTCTAAGTATTTCCAGTCGATCACGAAGAACGCTGGAAAGATTACTACGATCGCGAAGCGACTCATATGTAATCGGCTCGGGAAGAGCCACTATTATATTGCCTATGGGTACAACTTTGGTAATTGAAGAAGCCCTTTTGTACCACGAATCAACGCGCTCTCTTAAGCTTTAAAGACATCCGCGCCAATGGTTTTCACGTAGAAACCAATGAAGAAAATGGCAAAGAATACTTGTGCATTGTGAAGCACGCGGTATGTGGAAAAATGGTATTAGAAAATGTCCCTCATATGAATCTGGGTTGTACTACACGAATATTCATGCACCAAGTGTATACTTCCTTGAAGACTGCTTTTAGAAGCTCAATTATTTTCTTTATGGCATGGTAGATTAGGTCATCTGGTCTTAGAATGATGAGAAATATAGTGAACAACTCACAAGGTCATGGCATTAACGTTAAGAATTTCCCGAATCATGAAGATTTTGTGTGCCTGCATGTGCCACCGGAAATTAATAACTAGACCCTCTGTCATGAAAGTGCAAAGTGAAATCCTGCATTCTGGAACGCATCCGAGGGGATATTTGCGGTCCGATTCAGCCCTGTCGGGCCGTTTCGATACTTTATGGTGCTCATCGATGCTTCCTCGAAATGGTCGCATGTATGCTTGTTGTCAACAAGAAACCATGCTTTTGCAAAGTCGATCTCGCAGATCATAAGAATTAAAACGCTTTCCACGATCATCGCGTGAAGTCCATTAGAATGGACAATGCCGAGAATTTACTTCAAAGGCGTTTGATGATTATTGCACAAAGAACAGGGATAGCGATTGAGCACTCCGTACCGCACGTTCATACGCGAGCGGACTAGCGAAGCACTAATAAAGAGGATTAAGTTCATTGCGGACCGCTTTGCGAGTTGTAACTTGCCCAACACTTGTTGGGGACACGCGATCTGCACGCAGCAGCTCTTATCAATTTGGACCATCGGCCTACAACATCCATTCCCCATGCAACTTGTGCACGGATCATCCCAAGATCTCCCATCTTAGAAAATTTGGGTGTATGGTATATGTACCTATACCACCCCCTCAATGATCGCAATGGGCCCTCTCCGCAAGTCCAGGATATCGTTGGTTATGAGAGTGCATCCATAATCGGTATTTGGAACCCATGATTTGGAGATTTGCATCTGACCGGTTGGCGATTGCATCTTTGACGAGGATCGTTTCCGTCATTAGGGAGAAATCAACCTTTGGATGAAAAATGCCGGAAATCATATGGCATTCCACTGGGATCCCGCACATGACCCCGCACTAATGAAGCAAATCAAGAAGTCGAAGATAATTGATTTGCGAATTTAGCAAATGAACTGCTGATCATTTTGTGATCCAAGGGCGTGGTTAAGTCGCATGTACCCGCAAGGAATGCACCGAGAGGTGGAAATACCAAAGAAAATAGAAGGTATCCCTCAACCTGTTCGAGGCCTCAAAGAAAAAGAACAGCAATCGGCTCCTCAAACCCAAAGTACCGGAGGCGTCTGGAGAAAATCAAGCGAGAGGACTTACCACAACCAATCACGAAAATGCCCCAAGGAAAGAAGGGGAGCTAGTTGAGACCTGACACTGGAAAGAAGCCAACAGGAAAGGCAATTCCAGACTTGAATCTTCCACTGCAGGAAGCCGCCGGAAATAATGTGTGCGCACACATAGGCGATGAAAAGCTAAAGGAACTTGCTCCTGCGATAGGGAAAGCAGCGAAGAGCAAGTAGAAGTGCATGAAGCACCCCATGAAGAAATGGCCATAAACTTTGTAATAACGGAGAATCCTGAATAGAGCAACGACCAACATTGATGCCTACTTCAAAGAAGATTGCCTCGATCATTGATCATGATCCCGAGCCCGCATCTCTCGAGTGCAAGAAAAGGCTAGATTGGGAAGAATGGAAAAAGGCAATTCTCGCAGAGTTAGTCTCTCTGAACAAGAGAGAGGTGTTTGAGCCAGTGTCGCACACCTCCCCATATAAGCCCTCAGAGGTCACAAATGGGTCTTTGTTCGGAAGAGGAATGAAAACAACGAAGTTGTAAGGTACAAAGCAAGGCTTGTAGCTCAAGGTTTCACTCAACGTCCCGGAGTTGATTATGAAGAAACCTATTCTCCGGTCATGGGAGGAATTACCTTTAGATATTTGATCTCAATGGCGATCAACTTGAAGTTGAGAATGAAGGCGATGGATGTTGTCACAAATACCAGATGGAAACTTGGATTCGGAGATATACATAAAAGTACCTAAGGAATTCCTATCCCAACCAAGATGGAGCAAATAGAAACACATGCAGTGTGAAATTGGAGAAATCACTGTATGGGTTTGAGCGATCGGGAAGAATGTGGTACAATCGCTGAGTGACTTTCTCTGCAAGAAAGGCTACACAAACAATGAAGATTGTCCATGTGTGTTTATCTGGCGATCCCGAATGGATTCTGTATAATCTCCGTCTATGTAGATGACTTGAACATCATTGGGACGGATGAAGAAATTGAAGAGGCATGCTCATACTTGAAGTCCGAGTTTGAAATGAAAGATTTGGGTAAAACCAAGTTTTGTTTAGGCTTGCGGCTTGAACATGTCCAAGGAGGAATCTTGGTACATCAATCAACCTACACACGAAAGTGTTGGAAAGGTTTGGTTTTGAAAAGGCATATCCTGCGAAGACTCCAATGGTGGAAGGTCACTCCAGCGGACCTAGACCCATACTGACCTAGAGAAGAGGGAGGAAGTCACGGGAGCGAAATTCCCATATCTGAGTGCAATTGGAGCGCTCATGTACCTTGCAAATAGCACTAGGCGGACATTGCGTCATTTGTGAATTTGCTAGCTCGATCAGATCTGAGAACCCACCAAAAGGCATTGGAAAGGGATCAAGGACATCTTCCGCTACCTCCAAGGAAGCAAAGACCTTGGTCATTCTTGAAGAAATAATGAATTGAATTTGGTTGGCTATGCCGATCTTTGGGTATTTATCGGACCAGCATCTTGGCAAGTCCCAAACGGCTATGTTTTCCTATGTGGAGGAACAATGATTTCTTGGAAGTCGTCTAGCGGACTCTTGTCTCGGCGTCGACAAACCACTCGGAAATCATCGCTTTGTATGAAGCATCGCGTGAATGTGCATGGCTCAGAAGAATGGTTCACCACATCCAGAAGTCATGTGGCTTGAACATTGAGCAAACTCCCACGATAATTTATGAAGATAATGCAGCTTGTGTTGCCCAAGCACAGATGGGTTATGTGAAGAGCAATCTCACGAAGCATATCAACCCCAAGTTCTTCTATGCTCATGAATTGCATAAGATGAACGAGATCAAGATATTGCATACTAAGTCATGTGAAAATCTTGCAGTTTGTTCACTAAATCACTCCCAAAGATCTACCTTTGAAAGGTGCGTGAAAGGAATTGGGATGATGAGACTTAGAGAAGTGCAGATTTCAGGGGGAGATATTTCACATACTCCCACATGAATCTCGAAGATGAATTATGAATACCCAACATGAATCTCGAAGATTAGCATTTGAAGTTGGGAGAATTGTACTCTTTTTCCTTAGCAAGTTTTTCATGAAGTTTTCTTGCATAAGGTTTTAACGAGGCAATTCGTGCAACATAGTAAGCGTATGCTATGTGCTCTTTCTCCAAGTATTTTTCCCACTGGGTTTTTCTGGAGTTTTAATGAGGCATATGCATCTCGCGGCAAAGGGCCCAAGGGGGAGTGTTGAGAAACCCTAAAGCCCACCGAAGGCCCATGTGGTCCCTAATGCCGAAACCCTAGAGAGCGCTATAAAAGGAGGAGGGGGGGTCCCCCCCATGTACAGAGAATTCATTAGCAATAAAGAATTTCCGCTTTCGCTCTCCCTAAACACGTGTGTCTCTCTCTTTCTGTTCTCCACTTCAGATCTGTTCGGGAACCCCGGACTATTCGGTAGCGAGGTTCCTCAACACTTTTGACAATAGAAAGAAGATGCAAACTAAACTCAATGCCTGGGGCTGGTACTATTCACGCGTGAACGGTACCACGCGGTTAGTGTTGCGCGTGAATAGTAATTCCAGCATGTGACATAGTTTCCAAGAAAAATTTAACTGCATCCTGATCAAAAGGGGTTATAAGCTTGAACACAAACGTATTGGCAACGCCTCACCAGAAAAAAGCCATCCCAATCTCTGCAGATTTCAACTTACCGTTAGTTCGCGAGCAGCGTCAAAAGCGACTAATGGCGCAAAATAAGCCACCATGCTTAACTGGTGTGCTTCTGCAAATAATTAGATAAATATATCATACGCAGAACCAATTTGTTAACTGAATACATCAAAAGCAAGCTCCCATACTAGACAAGAGATTCTGGCTGCCATGATTAACAGCAACATACTATTTGGCAAAGGACAAACATAACAATTAAACATCGATAACCCAGCATTCGTGTGGTTCCTATACATGTTTTAAGCTCAAATATTTAGATACCAGAATTCCTTTATGAAAATAAAATTAATTTCATCTCAACCACAACATCTTCTTTTTAGGGAACTGTTGGCGCTGAAAAAGAGCCAAACGGCTTTAACACACGCAAACACCGGATTCAAGTTAAGTCCGAGGCGTGCCAGCTAATTTGATCTTACAATCGGAAAGATAGATCAAAATAAGTGTTCTCAGCCGATTTGATGATACAATCAACAAAATAGATCTAAATAGCTATTAGATCCGAGTAAATGATAGGTAAAGGTTTGTTTCCTTCGAAAAAGGCAATGCGCAACAAGATCAGTATGAAACAAATCTAGGATAACTGGCGTAAATCGGCGATGCGCAACTTTATTGATCAAGAACGAACTCCTAGATCTAAAAACTACTCCTAGTCGATAGAAAGTAAATAAAGGTAGAAGCAAAGTTGATTGATTCTTCGATTGTTTTCTTGTAACTTTATTGATCAAGAACGAATTACAAAGAAGTATTGCTAGATCTAAAAACTACTCTTAGTCGATAGAAAATAAATAAAAGTAGAAGCAAAGTTGATTGATTCTTCAATTGTTTTCTTCTTTGGCTCACCTTATGTCCACTTTTATAGCGTGTAGACCGATCGTATCCTTCTCCGATTCCTTATAATCCATAAATCATATTTCTTGAAGATAACTTTCCATCTTGAACCGATATTGGCCAGAAATATTCAAATTTATCGTTGGCCTAACAGATCGGTTATATCTTATCAAATTCTGGTGCCAAGAACCATAGTGCATCTTATTGTCTCAACAAAATTGAAAGCAGGATTGTTTGTTCACATTTCAACATGTCTGGTCAGAATCAGTTTAATCCTAGTACAACATTCCCATGTAAGAGTAAGACGAAGATTATAAACATTCTTTTAAGACCCATCAAATTATGCACATTAGAGATCATGGTTGCAGAACAAATAACCACAGGCCTTATCTTATTCACAGAAACGAACAGGAACAAGTGCACTTTACAGATGACAGCAAGGCAAGAACATGCAGCCTGCAGCATGCTTGATTTCGTGTTGAGCCGACTCCAGTCCGACGTCAATCGCCGGGCGCTGAAAGAGATTGACTGCTATTTACAAAGACATAAAGGTCCAAAACACACTGATGAACATGTAACAATGAACATTTGATCTTGAGCAGAATGTTGGGCGTATCTAATCTTGGATACTACCAGTTCTCCTTGACAATCTTTGACTTCTCAAATATGAACTTCCCTTCCTTGTATTTCTGTGTCTCCTCGTATGCTCTCTCATACTTCCAGCCCAACACCTCCCGGCAATCATTGCAGTAGATATCAGCAACCGTGTGTAGCCCCGTCATAAGTTGCCTGTCCTCCTTCGGACCCACAACTACATTCATGGCATGAGAAAACAGAAAGGCACGGCCGTTCCTCCCCTGAAACAACAAAAAATGTGAAGCAGAGAAAGCATCATTCTACAAGCACTAGAAGAAGGCCCAAATGATACAGTGCTTAACTGCTTATTAAGAATTTTAGCCACTGGATCAAGGTCGGTGATTTTGAGTTGTACATTCCAAAAACACACAAGTGCACTTTTTTTGTGTGTAGTTTTTAGTCTGTAATCAATTCAGGTAAGTCTGAATACTACTGAAATGTTGAATGATCAGTACAACTTTGTGGTGCTGAAGCCTGAAGGTATAATTTAGAAGCACGAGAAAACCGACAAAAAATGCTTTCTAAGCACCGTGTATCTCTACCAAAATCACCTATGTCCTCATCTGAATGGAGTGCTATTATTTATGCTATAACAAGATCATGTCTATGACTATACAAAACTGTGACACATGGACTTATCAAACTCTGCTAAATACTTTACCACCCAAATTGCACCAATAATCAGAAAGATTACTAAATCCATATTTCCCCATCTATTAACACTAGGGTTAAGAGTATCCTACTTGATCATCAGTCAGGAACACATCCATCCAGCCCACAAGAAAATCAAACAAGCGTGTCTACTATCGAAAAATCGATAGATTCATATCACAAACAGAGGTCCTCTTATCTAGCTAGGTAATCAGCTCCTAATACATAACAAACGAATTAGGGAGACGCAAAGGCTCCTGAGTCCTGGGCTCTCGACCTGAAAGGTCTTGGAGATGATGTCGTCGTGGAGGCAGACGTGGTTCCGGCAGTTGTAGCAGCTGTACACCCGTGGCCCCACCAGCTCCGCCATGGACAACGCCAACGAAAGTGTTCGACGCCGCCTTACCCCAACCAATCCTGCCAAGAATCAAATCAACCAGCCACAGAAGGTATCCTATCAGAGAAACACCAATCCACTCCGCTTACGCGTCATTCAGCGGTAGCAATGATCTATTAAAGCTTCACAGTTGAAACTGCACCAAGAACTCAAGAAACAGGGGAGCCAAGAACCGAATCGGGACACGGAGTCTTATCTTCCACATGGGGAGAAAACAAGAGGGAGCAGAAATTAACCGTGGCGGTGATGGAATCCAACTACTCACTGATCGGGAGAGGCCGGGAGTGGGGGCGTGGAGACTGGAGAGCGGCCGAGGAGAGGGAGGGGACCAAGCAGAGACGCGCCGCTGGGATTGGGACCTTGGGAGGTGAGAAGAGAACAACTGATGAGAGGGATTAGAGGGGGAGGGAGGCAAAGCAAGATTCTGCGTAAAATAATCGCCTTTAAAAGTGTCTGTCATTGGATTATTGGGCGAACGGTCGAGGCTCCAGATCAAGCGAGATCTAAACAGATTGTCATAAATCCACCATGCTAGGAGATATAGATCTAAACAGCTTCGTGCTAAGGAAAAGCACTTTTGTGTCTATCATTCCACTGTATAGTTCAATAATCAAATGCACTAGCGGACCTAGATTAAAATTTAGGAGGTGCTAATAGAACAATACAAATATGATATATGAAAAAGAAACATTTGAAGATGGGGTGCTATGAGAGGTACCTATGGTCCAGCTGCAGGAAGGGGATGCCCTAGCCCCGCCTAACCCTCTGCTAGGTCTTCCCCTGATCAAAAGAATTTTCTATACGCCTACGAAATTCTCGTGTTGCAAAGCGGATAGATGCAATCCATCGTCTGTCCTAATCCTGAGCCAAAGGATCCATGACCCACTGAATGGCTCTCTTTGAGCCCTAGTTTTCTTCTTGTGCTCTAAAAGAAGATTGTATTTTGTTGTGCTCCTCAAATGAATGAAAGCTCTTGGCTTCTCTAAAAAAAATATTTGCAGTTCATTTTTTTTTCTTTAACATGTTCTGAATATATGCCCTGCATAGTCCACATTGTGGTAGCTTACTTGTAAACGCGGAGCAAGTCTTAGTAAATAGTGCTGATATTAGAGAGTTGGTTTCATCGTCTAGTTTCGAGAGACGTAAATATGTGGAAACGTGAGGGGTCATGCGCCCGGAAAGCTAATAGACACCATTTTGTGTATACGTACAACACTTGATTAGGAATTGATCTTCTTTTGACTTTTCTTTCAAACATGCTCAATGTAAATCATGTTAAGAATACTTGACATGGCGCTAGAAGAGACCTACTACCCAACACTATGCCGTTGCAAGTGTTTCTAACAATATAGTAAAGTTTCGTCAAGTTTCATGTTTTGTCAAAGTTTCGGTGAGTCTTACGCTTCATCAAAAGTTTCATGTTCATGTTTCAACCAAGTTTCAACCAAGTTTCAGCAATGTTTCGAAAATAGTTTCAAGCAAGTTTCAGTATGTTTAGAGGATTTCAAGCGTGTTTCAGAGAATTTTAAGCAAGTTTCACAGAGATTCAAGGAAGATTTCATACATAAAAGTTTAAAGGAAAAAGTACATATAACACCAAAAACTTTGCTCGAAAGTCCGTCTAGCACCCCGAACTATTAAATAAGACATTTGAACCCCCCCCCCCCCGGAACTTTGTAATCCGATTCAAATAGCATCCTAACCCAGTTTCGTATAGTGTCATTGCCTGCGTGGCATGATGAGTGAGCGATTTTGCCACGTAGGATGACACGCTAGACAAGTTTAGATCAATGAAAGATGGAGCTCATAGGGGCTTCTCTTCTAAATCGAAATAGAGAGGAAGGAAGCTAGAGGGGTCGACAGCCATGGAAGCACGATTGAGAGCTCGACGAGGGAGAATCACATATGAGCCTCACCTGTCATTAACCTAAACTTGCCCAGTGTGCCATCCTATATGGTAAAACCGCCCACTCAGTGCACCACATGGGTAATACTACTATACGAAACCGGGTTAGGGTTTTGTTTGAACTGGATTGCAAAGTTTGGGAGGTCTAACATCTGGTTTCATGGTTCGACGTGCTGAATGGACTTTCAAGCAAAGTTTAGAGTGCTATATGGACTTCTTCCAAGTTTAAAAATTATGGTGAAAGATGCCACAGAAAGATATCCCATCAGGAGGTCTTCGAAGAGGATATAATGTTTTTAAATGTCAAAATTGAAATCTCAAGTTTCAGAACTGAAACATCATGAAGTTTCACCCATGTTTCAGGAAAAAAAACTCAAGCAAAATTCATACCTATTTTGACAAGTTTTGGAGAAGTTTTAGTAAGTTTCATGCATGTCTTGGTGAGTTTCAAAGAAGTTTCAATGGGTTTCAAGAAGTTTCGAAAGGTTTTATCAATGTTTTCGTAAATTTCATAGAAAATCTAGATGAAAGGCATATGGAAAGAAAGTTTCAAGCAAGTTTCACCAAGCTTCAAAAACTGAAACCTCGATTTCCACATGAGTTTAGGTTTTAGAAACTAAATCCTCGAGTTTCAAACATGAGATTGAATTGAGTTTTGAAATTCTAGGTTTCATCGAGTTTCAAAAAGTTTCATGTTCCATGTTTTGAAGGTTTCAAAAAGTTTCAAGTATCAAATCCTACTTAGCAAGTTTCAAGGTTTTTTATAAGTGAATCTTGAGTTTCAACTGTGGAACATGCCTTTACAAACATGAAGCTTGAGCTTTCAGAAGTGAGACTTGAGGTTTATTCCAATTCTAAGTTTTGACTATGAAATTTGAGCTTTCTATGGACCTAAGGCTTCAACGGTAAAAGGTCTAAGTTATATCCACAAGAAATATGAACAAATGTATGTCGTTGTGTTGATTGATTGCTCACATAAAGCACAAGAAGAAAAGGCAATACACCAAAGAAATGCATAAATAGTATTCACAAAATTGCACATTCCATTTCCACTTAAATTACATCTTGTACTTCGTCATTAACAATTACTTACCAAACATATCACTAAAAAAACAGTATCACTTAGCACTCATGTGTTTTGGGTAAGTTTCTCCTTTTTTGAGCTAGTTGCTAGTAAGTTTAAGTTTCATGTATGGAACTCAAACAAAATCCTACATTGACATTTCATTGAATAGCCGAGGGGCGTATTAATTTTAGATTTCATGCCACAAATCTCAGAAAAACTCACTGCAATTCTGAGGCTCATTGTGAGCATGCGCTGCCACTTGAACATCTACGTCATTGCAGTAGCCTCCTTTTGAACACCCACAACATTGGCAGTGGCTCCTGCACCACAATATATAACAATTATTAATAACATTATTTACCCCACCATTAGCATCTTTGGGAGAAACAACATCAAGATAGGGAAGCCTTTAGCATATATACAAACGAGAAACTACCATCAACACGTGGTCCACGTTTCTACACAAAACGAATGGAAAAGGGTTCTTAGAATTAGAATGACATTTCATCAAACACCTTAAGGGCACAAAAACACATTGATCGGGAGTGGTAGATTAGGGGTCACCTACTTGTTTCTAGAGGTTGCTTGTCAATTTCGAAAGGTCATTGAGCTTTCAATGACATCCTAATGGCAAAAAGCTCACCACTAACTTAAAAAAAAAAGTGAAGTACTACCGAGCTCACCGCCGACCTTGCCCCACTTTCAAGAGAAGATTAGTAATGGGCAGCGCAAGACCTTGCCTACCCTATATCCCTAACCGCTAGGTGGTTGCTGCCCTCGGGATGCCATCATTGGTGAGGACATCGTTGTTCATGTCGTTTGGTGGGAGTAGGAGCCTGAAGCTGGATTGCTGGAGGTAGAAGATGACCAGAGAATGAGGAAACCAACGAGTGGATGGATAGGGCAAGCGGATGGTTTCGGGCTTAATGGGTGTATATCGGACAACAAAAGCATACTTGTATAAATGGTGATGGTGTGTCATGTTGAATGGCTTCCGAGCGCCATTCGGTAGTATTTCACATACAAGAAAAACACTGAAAACGCCCTTTCAAAAAAATGTGAATTACTGAAATTATAATTAAAGATAAAGAGTAATCATACGCATGTTAAGTCTTTTCTTGCAAAACTATGTAAAAATGCTAATTTGACAAGCTCAATGAGGTTTTCCAAGTAAAAAAAACCATATTACCATTTAAAATTAGGAATTCCTTTTAAAAAATGATAACATGTTTTGTTTCTACCATTTCACCAACGACGCCCAATGTTCTAAATACCCAGCAATAGCTTCTGCGCTATACCTTTTTGAACTTTTAAAAGTGACACGACTTTCAAACAATCAAACTAAGCTATGACTGAGAAGCAGACCACCATGTGAAACAAGTATGTACTCGTTCCTCTTCATTTTATGACATGAGATCATGTTTAGGCTATGATTCTATGTATATGAAGTTCTAAAATGAATTGTCTTAGATTAAAATAAGGTGCAGTGGATTTAACTAACTAATCAATACCCATAAGTACTATAAAGTCCATATACTTTCATGGATATGTACAATTGTCACTATTTATTGGATGTATCTCATTTATTTGTTTTATTGAATTAAATGTTTATTATTTTGTTCATACTTAACATGAATGGTACTTGGCATATGATTTTCATCCAAAAAATTAGGATTATGAGACTAACATTCAACCTCAAAGTGGAAATTTTCCATACTGTTTCTTCTGGCATGTTTTAAAGTTTCAAAAATATTTTTTGCAAGAATAAGTTTTGAGAATTGAGATAACACTGAAATTAATTAAAAATGTATAAAAATGAAAATCTATATAATATTATATATACTATAGCAGTATAGCTGCTTAGCTTTTTGCTGGACCTTACCGTGATAGCTTAATAATTGTGATTTAAAAACCTTGGCAGAGGCCAGTACAGTGGGATGGTTTGCTATCTGTGTTGAATCAAAGTGGCGCAACTCACTAGTGCTATGTGGTAGCATCTTTGTAGCAAAGGTTATTGGCATTGCGAGTTGTATTGTAATATGCAGTTAGTTGTGCGATATCTTTTCTAATTTGCGAACATATTTATGTTGCAACTCTAAAGTTAGGTTAAATATCAGGTGAAATATTAAAAGCCAAAAGAAAGAAATTCTTTGAAGTATGTAAAATAGTAGAAGTTAAAGTTCTTAAAAAATTAACCTCACAACAATTCCAAACACACATGAAGGCTGCAAAAACTGTTGTGACTGGGCGCAAATTTGCAACACTGTTAGGTATTCCACGTACGGTTTCACCGTCCATTGTCGATCCTTTGCAGCTCTGTGGTTTGTACCATGCGTCTTGCACAATTAGCTGTAAAACAATGGTGACTTTGTATTGACCAAGCTGCCTAGTGAAGCCAAAGTAAAAACCCCATCTGGTCATGTAACTACTTTACATGCTACAACCTAGTAATTGGAAAGAGCACCCGGTCCCTGCATGAAGCCAACAAAAAACAATGTTTTGTCCAGAGGAAAATAGTATACCGTTATTCTATAGGCAGTTTAATCAAACTGTAAAAATCTAGTTGTTAGTTATTATTCTGGTAAGCACATAAGAAACCAATGCCAGGATGCATAACCCTCTTTTGTTTTTAAACATACAGGCCATCATATCGAGGATAATTCAGTTCTATCTTTATCTTCAGCATTGATTTCTAATCAAATAGCCAACATTTAAACGAATATAAAATGGTACAGCGATACTACTAAGAAAAAAAACAAGTTGTCACCACGTTTACGCACGAAAAAGAGCCCTAACACTTGGAAAAATCAACCCCACGTGTATATGCACCCGCATGCACTATCGCGACCGTCCATTGTGCTTTGAGATTTGTGTGCTCCCCTCCCACCTAGATGTTTGCAAAACAATCCTCCTGCGATCTCTCTCTTTCTCTCTCCCCCACCTTCTCCCCAGCTATGTTGTGCCACCTCCTCCTTCGGTCACGCCTCGCCATTCATCGTTTGCCTGAGGGGAGCGCCACCACCTATCGTCATTCACCTAAAAGGGGGAAGACTGTGGGATCCACTAGATCTGGCCAGGTACAAATCCGACAGCTCTAGCCCCAATGACCATGATGTCACCACCCCTCGCCGTAGCCTCAGGCGCACATTGTCGTCCACACCGAGTCTGGATCTGGCGCTAGCAAGCTCGAATTTGGCATTGGCTAGCTCAAATCTGGCGGCAGCGGAGCGGAACAAGAGGGAAGAGAGGGGAAGGGAAAGAAGGGGAGGAGAGGGGGGAGGTAGAGAAAGGGAGGGAGATTTTTTGCAGAATGAGCAAGTTTAAAGGTACAAACCTTATATCACTGCAACTCCAACGATGGGGATCGTGCATCCAACCACATGTACTTATAATAAAACCGTATTCCTAACGTTTGTACAAAACTTGATTTGTCCACGTTGCCATCAAAACCCTCTAGATGCCTTGCACGCCGAGAGGCTGCCTGCAAAGGTCCATGCATCTCACCAAAAGCCCTTCGGCTGCCCTGTCAAGATCGGGGAGTGCATTTAGTTTGCTCCTGTCCTGGCTGCCTCCTCCCTCCCTCTCCGCAAACAGCAAACCTGCCTGTCTCTCTGAGCTCCATCCACACCAGTGAAAGGGGAGGAATCAAAGGATGCCTCTCTTCCTCCTCCCCCTCAACCACCCTCCCATTTAATGCACTGCAGGATTCAAGAAGCTACTAGCCATTTTGCTTCAGGCCGTCCTGCCTAACAACTGTACCGCAGGCAGATGCTGCTGAGCTGAGCTCCTGTGGCCTTCTTGAAGGATGTCAATGGCGCCCCCTCCCCATGGCTGCTTCTTTCTTGGATCAGGCAGCCCTCCTGGTGGCCAGATGCTGAGCTTCTCCTCCAGCTACAGAAACAATGCAGGTGAGGATCGGAATCGAATCTCGTCCAGATAAAGAAAACTAGGTGTTACCTTGCTGTGTGATTTTCTTTTGTTTCCTGTTCCGGTGAAGGGGCTGTTGCATCTGTGGGGTGGGTGGGTGGTGTTGCATTGGGGTGTGGGGGTGGGAGTGGGGATGGGGGTGGGGGGATTTGGTCTGGTGGCCTCCTTGATTCATCTAGGTGATTGGCTGCTTGGCCCTCCCCATGGGCATCTTGCATAAAGATCACTGGTTTTGGGGTCTTGTCAAGAGCAAAAGGAGGGGCTGTTTGCTTCATCCCCCTTTTGCTTTTGCATTGGCACTCCAGAGCCCAGAGATGTCACTTGTCTCCATAGATGCAGAGCCTTTTTTTCTTGGACATGGCTCACTCTCTTTTCCCCCCTTCTCTCACCAAAGGTAAAGAGAGGAGGAGAGGTAGCTCAGGAATAGGCATTATATTGAGCTAGCACTAGCTTGTGCAGCTGTGTCTCTCAGCTCAAGCACCTAGCTAGATGCTATCGTTTCCTTAAATCTTGCATGTAAGGAGCCATTCTCTTGTGCATCTATTCCCTGATCCTATTTGCTTTGCATCAGATTGTTCTTTATTTCATTTTGCTGGTATTGTGGTGCAGGGTTGGATTGTGGCAGCTCAGATTTAGCAAGCATGCAGGGGGTTTTGGCAAGGGTTAGGGGGCCGTTCACCCCAACGCAATGGATGGAGCTGGAGCACCAGGCGCTGATCTACAAGCACATCGTTGCGAATGCGCCGGTGCCGGCTGGCTTGCTCCTCCCTATGAGAAGAAGCCTCCATGCCCCTGTGTTCCCATACTTCTCTTCTGGTGGCACCCTTGGTTCCAGCTCTTGTAAGCCTTTCTTTGATTTGTTTTGGTTGGTCCAATGAGATATCCGTTTTTAAATGCAAGAAAAGCAATGGTACATTGGGATTCTGCTATGGTTTAGCATTTCTGTTTTGTCTTTTGAGGGAAAGGTGGTTTTGTAAATTATGATTAGCTTGTTGGGGATTGCCATTAGTTTATCCAGGGATCCTTTTATATCCTGCAAAGGCTTTGGAGGTTGGATACTTTGATCTGAAAAACCAGACAAACGTTGGAGATTAAATAAAGAACATGTGGTATTTTAGTATACCTTCAATGCTGATGTATTATGTGTTGTTTGTCGAGGTGTGCAAATGCAAATGTGACAATAGGATCCTTGATTTTGCAGTGGGATGGGGATCGTTTCAGCTGGGCTATTCCGGGAGTGCTGACCCTGAGCCAGGGAGGTGCCGTCGAACAGATGGCAAGAAATGGCGGTGCTCGAGAGATGCAGTTGTTGACCAGAAGTACTGCGAGCGACACATAAACCGGGGCCGCCACCGTTCAAGAAAGCATGTGGAAGGCCGCTCTAGCCATGCCGCGAAAGCAATGCTTGGTATCGCACAACCAGCCTTGGGTGTTTCTAGTGGCAAATCATCAGGCAGCCAAGCCATGGCACAGCAACCGATTAAAACCATGGCTACAAATTTCACTGGTCCTAGTCCAACACAGCTTGACAGGTGAAGTTGTCTCATCTTAAATGGGTTTAATCGTTCTGCTTTGTTAATAGTAATGGCATCTTTGCTTGATACCCAATACTAGTTTGTGTTATAGCAATGTTTTCAAGTGCGGCTAACTGCCTAATTGTACCATTTCAGAACAGTGCATTTGTCTTGTATCCAGTTCTTCATCTCAAGTATGGCTTTGCATCACTCCTCCTGTCCTGGAGGGGGCATAGGTGGTAGGATGCATGTTAAGCTTTCCATTAGAGTCACTTCGGTTTTTCTCATTAGGTTAGTTTAATACATGTGTTACATTTAGTCACCAGGTTGGTAACACCGTTCATGACCTCCCTTTTTCAATCTCCCTATAGTATTTTTCACTGTAATCCTAGTAGCCCCTTCTTGAACACTTGTGCTTATGTTTTAGCACACACGTTCACTCAGTCTTGAATATTAATACATATAAAGGCAATAGGAAGCACAATAGTGCTCAGGTCATTGGTAATAATGGACTTGTGCTGAGTCAGAGTTTTTTTTTTCCTTTCCCAACAAATACTCCAATGAAGATCATCACCACTATCCTTTTATCTGGTAATGTAAGATGAAAAAAACCTACGGTTGTATACATTACTTTGAAAAAATTGTGTTTTCCGTTGCTTGTGTTAATTTGAGAGCTTAAAGCACTTTTGTTAGTGTGGTTACATTTGTTTTCACAAAAGTATACAGTGCACTGACAGAAACATGAAAGTTGAACTAAGATGTACATGATGACATTCTGTTAAAACGGATGAACATGATATTTCTTTGGAACAATGGCTTATAAATTCATACTTTTGTTATTTTATATGTGAAAGCACTCTTTGTCTTGACTATTGTTTCAAATCAGTAGTCATATTCATGCCTAATGTAAACACAGCTGCTGGATGGTTCTTGATCTGGCAAAAAATGGACACCAAAAGTGATATTGTAATAATCACTGTAACCACATGTATGAATAATCGTATTATTTTATTATTTTGCACCCTGTACAACCACATGTGGAAATTTGTATGTGACCAACAAAATATGATTCATTCTAACATGAACAGAACATAATACTAACACCTGACGTCTCACCATTTTTACTTTCTTGTCTGGAAAGTAATTTAATTGTTTGAGTGGAGCAAGTCTGTGTGTTACTATATTACCAGTCTTAAGTGCGGTTAAGGACATACACATTTCTGTCATTTTCGTCATAAAATGTTTAACTGATCAATTTACGTGAAACATAATTAATTAATACATTGTTGTTGCTCTAGTTTATCATGACTTCTCAACCTTATTTTTCTAAAAGAGATGGTCTTTGTTTTGTAGGATGTTACTGGATAAAGGAAATATAATTGATCATGCCCAAGATTCTACTAAACAGCAATATTTACAAGGCATGTTCCAGAACACAAAAGGCGCCAATCCATCTGAGGAAACATCTTCACAAGTAGACTATGCAATAGTCTCCACCGGTTCTCCCATGAACGAGCCACGATCTGAGAATGCCAACTTAAACCCCCAGCGATCACACAGCAAGCAGGCACAACCAAATCCGATCCATCATCTCTTTGGCAAAGAGATACAACCTGATGATATCCAGTTGTCCATATCCATTCCCATGGATAACTCCAACTTTCCCAATAATTACAATATGGCTCACATTGGCATTGGGGTAGGTAGTTCATCAAATGAAGGAAACAGCGCGCGAGCAAGTTGGATACCAGTCTCTTGGGCAACATCCAGTGGTGGACCTCTTGGCGAGTTCTTCACCAACACAAGCAACAAGTCAGATGACAAAAATAAAAGTTGCCCCTCGCCTTCTTTGAACCTCTTAACTGACGGATGCACTACGAGCCCACAGTTGCATTCGCCAACAGGAGTCCTACAAATGACTAACTTCAGTTCAGTGTCCAGCAGCACAGTGAGTAGCCCTGGCAGCCTCTGCAATGGCTTGCTGGCTGCGAGCCTGGTAAATCCTCAGACTGTCCAAACACTGTGACTCATCGGACTGATCATGGCTGGACAGATATCTACTGTTATGCTTGTCTCAAGAGCTCCTGGTCTTATCTTCCTAGCTGTTGTCTTATTTTCTTGGTTTCTTTCTTGAGTTCCCTCCCTTTTTTTCAGCGGTCGGGATTGTACTATCTGAGCTTGTTGTGTGCCGATTGTTTCATGAGGAATTTGTTCGGTGATCAGATCTCTAATTAAATTTTCATGATGTTGTTGTGGCAATTCACCCGGTTCTTCTCATTGTGCTGACTGAAACAAACATATTTGGCATACCACAACATTGTAGCTTTGTTCATAGGCCATTTCTCCTTTGGATTTCACAACTCAGCTTTAGTTCACTGTAGATCAATAGTTCTATGATGAGGACGTATAAGCGAAAGCTTACGCCTCGCTCATCGTCGCTCTGCTTGACCGTCGTCAGAACTGGCACTGAAATCATGCACCTGGCAACCTCCTGCGTTGTGCTGAATGAATGAATCCCTGAAGGCCTGAGCCAGGGAATAGGGACTTAAAGCATCTTTCCAGTTAGCTGCAGGCACCAAGGTTCTTTCCAAGCATTTTTCCAGCTGTGCGCTCATTGAGAGATTCCATGCAACACAACACTTGACCGTCTCCAGAGAAAGTTACAAGTAACCAAGTGCTCTCTCATCCTTTTCCTCTTATAGCACTATTCTCAAAGCAGTAGTTTTTTTTCCTTCCTATACTCATCATCCTCTTTTGGTATGAATATGATAGCATGGCATGCTGCATGCACACAGGCTTGGGAGGGAAATGGATGATTGATTCCACAAGACAGGTGCTAGTGGACTTCACTGTGGTCAGCTCAGTTGTAAGCGGCATCAGATACTGCTTGCAGATTGGAGTCTTTGGGCAGGTATGGCCATGATGTACTGCACTTCGCAGGTGTGACGACCTACTTTTGTTACCTTAGATGAAAGTACTAGTCTATGGATTATTACTCGACAAAATCTTATCAATATATATAAAAACAATAGGTGGTATTCAAGGAACCTCCGTTTTAAAAGGCAAGAAAATCTCACAATAATAATAGATTCTAGAAATTCTCACATTAATCAGAAGAAAAAGAAAAGGATCTCCACCACTAATTTAGATGGGGCCAGATTATAACGGTGTATATATAAATACTAGAGTTATATAACAAAAGAAAAGAGAAATCTCCACCACTTATTTTGATGGCGCCAGATTATAACGGTGCAGATTAATCATATATAAATATTAAAGTTATATAATAAATACAATTGTATTTCAAGTAAAGTTGTATATCAAATAAAGGATCTCCATCACTTATTTTAGTGGGGTTAGACTATAACGATGCAGATTAGTCTTATATAAATAGTAGAGTTATATAACTAATACAATTGTATTTCATTCATTGAAACTATAGTTGCTTATCAATGACAATTGTATCATAATATCTAAACACGTAGTTGTGCGAATAAGTGCACTAGTTTGTCAAATAATAGCCCACATCAGAGATTATAGCGGAGAAATAGTTAGTACTACCTTTATCTCGAACCTAACAGCCTTAAAGCAAGGTTTTGGAGTGATTTGCTCCGGCAGTTGAAGTGGTACGGAGCCATCTAATCATTATTCGTCATTTGTTGTCATTTCTAAACAAGGTAGCATTCGTACTCAACAAGTCGAATAAGTCGAATATTATAAAAGATGCATGCAAGAATAAACATCCATGTTATCATCGTCATCATTATCCAAGTTTTAAGCCTTTCTAGAACAGATTTTTAGAAAAGAGCATTTAAAATTCTACTTCAATTGCACTGTGATAGAGAGCCAACGATGGGCTCTAATGGCCTTCAATCCAGGAAACATGCATGAACCATGTTTTAGAACTTTGCGCAGATTGTATCTCTTTACCCACATCTGAACCATGATTGTCATCTTTCACAATTCTTTTGATGCGAGGTTGATCTGGAAACTGAGCGTTTTCTCCTATTTCCATATATTATACCTTCACCTGGCTAGATATTTCCTAGCCGTTGTGACGGGCTTCGTTACCCGCCACCAACTTGCGCTACATATAAACGCACTCACTTGAGCTGATAATGCACTCATCCGGCATTACCATGAGTTTGCACCCATTCTCCTAATACTACGTACCTATGTGAAATGTTCTAACAATTTGATAGGGTAGTGGGCTCAACATGTCTTCAGGGTTTACAAAACCGTCGAAAACCGACCGTATCGAGCCGGTTCGCAATTTGAAACCGTTCGGTAAACCATGGAGTTCAAATGCAAATTTAAAAAAATTGAAAACAATTTAGCAAAAAATGTTAAAAATTTTGAATTTTTTTTGTGAGGTCCTGAGGCAATTCTAATGATGCTATAAAATTTTTAGATGATTATCAGACTTGTGTATTTTTAAAAAATTCTGACAGTATACTGTTAGAATATATGCTCTTCAGTTTTTTATTTTCTAGGGGAACAAAATGAAGTCTAATATTTCTTAAACTTCTTTTGTGATGTTCTAACGTAATTATAATGATGTTGAAAATTTTTTAGATGATGATCAGATATGTGTATTTTTAAAAAATTCTGCAAGTGCTACTATCATTGTATACGCTCTTTTGTTTTTGATTTTATATGGGCAATAAATGAAGTCTAATATTTCTAAAAATTTTAGTACATGATCCTTTGGCACTAGTTATGGCTACATTAAAATTTTAGAATATAATAAATCTTTTAATTATTTATAAAAATCTGATAGCCTTTTCATTAATTGCTGTTTTGGATTTTTTAGAAACAATAAATGATTTCAAACATTATTTAGATTTATCTGAGGTGTTTTAAAGGTTAATTGGGATTTTTTTAATTTTTTAAAATTTTCCTTTGGTGTGCTGAAAATCGAAAATCACTCCAAAAATAGGTGAAAATCGCTCGCAAATCGAAAAAATCGCTCGATTTTCATTTTTTTCCACCGTTATTTGACTGCCAAGTTCAAAAATTTTGAATTGAAACTTCTTCAGTTTCAACCGATTTTCGCCCGATTTTTACCGATTTTCGAAAATAAAAACCGTTTGATTTTCGAAAAAACGGTTTTTGAAACTCTGCGTGTCTTAAACGATACCGTGGTTGATATGATTTTAGTACGGCACACAACACAAATGAAAGCGGTTTAGTCCTTATATGTTTAACAACTAGGCAAGTGACCGCAGCGTGCCACGTTGCGACCGCCACTCCATACGTAAAAAATGGTAAAAATGATATAAACGGTTTTTTTTCCGAAAAAAGGACATAAAAATGACAAACGATTTTTTTCGGATGAGGACAAAAAAGGACATAAATCGTAATGCTTAAAAAGGTAAGAAGGACATAAACGTAATATACCTTTTTTTCTTCAAAAAAGGGCCTGCATGTAACATTTTTTTTTCCAAAAAAAGACTTAAACGTATTTTTTTTGAAGAAGGACATAAACGTAAAAACGGATAAAATGACTTAAACGTAATTACGCATTTTTTTAAAGAGCTTTTGGGGAGGGAGGACACGTGGGGAGGCTCCCCAGCCGGGAAACCTCCCGAGTTTAGTATATAGGTAGTATATGTAGAGAAAGCCCCGACCTGCAATATTTCGTCGTCACATTCTTTGACCTCCCCCTATCCACCGTATTAAAATAAATTCAACCAGCCGCTCCATCAGTTGGCTTATTCCTAATTCAATATCATTGTCCGGATTATTTTAGAAAAAAGATTTTTGATGCATGTATTATATATATAGAGACTTGCTTGAGTTTTCATAGTTGAGTTCAGGGTTCGCAATATCATCAATAATCGTTCGGATATCGCGATTATCGATCTTATTGAGCTGATACGGTATATAATACCGGTCGGTAAACCGGCTAAATTAAAAATTTGAAAAAATTTATGTGATGTAAATATCACGATAATCGGTGAATATCGCTCGATTTTTTATTAATATCGAGCGAAAATCGCTCACAAAATTGACCGTCGAAGAACACAAGTTTGTAAAATCGCTCTGGTTAATTATCGAGGAATATCGAGCGATTATCGAGGCATATCGAGCGATTATCTATGAAAATCGTTTTTTTATTTTTTTATCAAAAAGTTTGATTTTTAAACCTTTCGATTCTCTACCGATTTTCGAAAATCTCAATATGATCGATTATGACGATATCGATATTGTGAAGCCAAGTTGAGTTGTACCCGGATCGGCTTTATCGTACCTCTCGCCTCCGGTTCAGATTTTTGCTGTTGAATATGTATCTTTACATATATGTATAGTTGGATTTAATCGAATTGAAATTCTACTTTGTGTTTGACGTGCCAACGCTAGAGCGACAGGGTTGGTTCGGCTGCGGCGTCGCGGCTCCGTCGCCGATTCAAGGTAGCTGCTCTACTCGCTCCCTTGCTCTGTTTTGACCACTACTGCAAGGATCAAAATCTCACCGAGATCTCGGTTTTCGGACGTGAACGAGATTTAAAATATTGGCCGGATTGAAACAATTCAAAAAAAATTAAATTGTTACAGTATCTCGTAAGTCTCGACGAGATCTCGCCATTTTTGACCGAAATTTAATGTTTGACCACTGAATTTAACCGGAAATTGATCAATAACCCTTAAGAAAGTTATTTCTATGAAAATTTGTTGAAAAATCGAATTTTTGAGATATTTTTTAAAAATTTCAGAAACACTGTCAGATTTGTATAAAATTGTATGTACTTTATCTTGAACTGAAAATTTATGCTACCATTCTAATAAGTGTAGGATCATACAAATTTTTTTTTAAAATAATTCAAATTCATTTGTTTTCTTTAAAAAATCAAAAACAGAATTAACATAATTGGGACAGTAACATTGTCAGAATTTTATAATTTTTCTCGAGTGTGATCATGATCCAAATTTTTTTTGAGAGCTTAATAATTGACTCAGTACCATTTTATATAATTGTTTTAAAAAATAACTTTTTTGCTTGCTCAATCAAATCTATGTATGTATTGAACTTCATTTGTTATATTTCAAAAATAAAAAACAGAAAGAACATAAATAGTACACTGTACTTGTAAGAATTTTATAAATTCACTGGAGTGTGATCATGATTCAAAATTTTTATGATATCTTAAGAATTTCCTTATAACCCTTATGCAAAATTTGCAAAAATTTTAAACATTTTTTGGTTCTAAAGCAAATCTATGTATTGATCATTAGGCTTTTATAAGGATATAGCACTCTTAGAATTTTTGGAACTTATCGAAGCTTGATCATCAGATAAAAATTTTATAGAAACATTGATGATAAATCAGTACCATCCACAAAAATTTTCAGAATTTTCTAACGTGGTTTGTACAATTTTTCATTTGGTTGAAGTTTGCCGGTAAAGCTTTTATCAGCACAGTAGCACTGTCTGAATTTTTAAAAATTCATGAAGCTTGATTATAATTTGAAAATTTTATGGGAACATTAGTGATGCATAACAACCATGCACAAAAAATTGCAAAAATTTCGAACGTGTTTTGTTTCATTTTTCATTCGGTTCAAACTTGTCGGTTAGCGTTTTATCAGGACAGTAGCAATGTTTGAATTTTTAAAAATTCTTCATATCTGATAATTATATGAATTGTTTATGAGAACATAACTGATGTGTCAGAAACCTACAAAAAAAGTTTAAAATTTTTCGATGTCGTTTGATCTAATTTTCGCTCGGTGCAATTTTGCCGAGATCTCGGCAAAACCGGTCGTAATTTCGGTTTTCTCGGTAGAAAAAAAATCCGGATTTGATTTTTTTTTTTGTATTTCATCCGAGATTTATCCAAAATTTTGAAATCTCGCCGAGATTTCGTTCTCCGGTCATGGACAAGATTTTGAGCAAAACCAGATTTTAAACCCTGCACTACTGTAACTACCAAATTCTTAGTGCTTTAAGCCCCATTATGTCCTACATCTAGCTCTGATTTCCTACGATTTAGCTTATTGTAATGTTTTTGGAATAGGGTAGTGTCGACGATCGGGACCGCCGACCGCAAAGAAAGAGGGGGAAAGATCGTACGGAGGGCGAGGCCCAAAGCTTCGCTCGTCCGGATGGCACCCTTGGCGGGCGCACTAAGCAGGGGAACATGTGCAACCAAACAGGAGACGCAAGGTTTATACTGGTTCGGGCCGAACCCCTACTTCAGTTCGTGTGGCGGTGTTGTATTGCCTTTTTTGTAGATGGCTGTACAAAGTTTACAAACGAGAGTTATTGGATCCTTGCTCAAGAGTGCTCGTGGCTTAACCAGGAGAATCCCCCCTCTTCCCAGGGGTTCCTGCCTCCCTTTATACGGTAGGAAGGGGCAGCTTCAGTCCTTTGTCCTGTCGACTGGTCACCTCTCGTCCTGCCCACGTTGGGCCGGTCGTCTCGCTGGTCAAGGCGGTTAGGTATTTCACCGGGAAATGGCGTACCTGCCTTCTACGATCCTGATGAGTGTTGACGCCGCTGTTCATGACGTTGGTGCTGCCTCGGGAGGGAGCGTGTCTTCGTTCTGTACGTGACCGGTCGATGGGACTGGAAGTATGACTTCAGCGGCCATTAAACCATCTTGGGAGATGGTCACCTGCTCTCGTATAGTCACTTCGATTGACCCCATCCGTGGGGCACGTGGCTGTTGGCAGGTGGAGGCTTTGACACGCGGCCCTTGGCGAGGGTTGCCTTGGCTTGGTCGGAGTCGGGGGACCCTGTCCCGCTGCGGAGGTCGGGGAAGAGCTCGGAGAGGTCCGCCAGGTCGGGGAAGAGCTCGGAGAGGTCCGCTAGGTCGGGGAAGAGTGTCCCCGGTGGCTTCTTGGGGCCTTTGGTAGGATCCGTAGTAACGATCCGTTCGGTGCCACTGGGCGGTGAGCCGGAGATGTTTACGCTGGGCTTAGGAACAATCCCCTGGGCACAGAGGGGGAACGGACACGTGTCAGGGGGACGCGCGCCAGGCTGTCCGATCCCCGACAGGTAGTGGCCACAAGTCCTAATCTTTGCTCTTAGGCTCTATTGGCTTAATCATGATTTTGTGCTGTCTATTAGGAAACAAGTGTTATCAAGCGCAATCTGCAATTTATCTAACTTACTGTTGCTTCCTGAATCTTTATTTTACTTGATGGATAAGGAGCTAAAAGATCAACCACCTTAGTACCCATTTCAAAGATATAGAATTCCTTATATAAAGGCAGGTGCAGATATATGAATAGGGAATGTTGCACTAGTATGTACAGGACCAAAAATTGTCAAATTGTTCCCAATAATGCTGAAAATTCATCCAAGAGTAGCTCCACCGACTAGAACACTGAGATGACACCATTTCCATTCCTCTCGTCAAATTGTTTGGAGCACTCGTAGCTACAGCTCTAACTCGATTATCTCCTGGTAATTGTTGTACCTAACAAGTCACATTAATTTGATCGCTGGCAGTGTTAAGTAATAATTATCATATAATTTTTTCAAAAAGGAATATGTCGAAATTATTGTTTTTTCTTGTTGAGTAATGCCAAATCAAATAAAAAAGAGCAAAAAAAAATCCAAAAGTCAAAAGGGAATGAATCAGAAAATTCAATAAGGGAGAAAAGGGGAACGGGACTTGGTTTTGTTGCCCAAGCGATATTCAGTTAGACAAAGTAACAGAGAGGGCTACTGCTAATTTCATGATTTAAGCCCACTTTTTAGCTTCAAGTTAATGTTATTGATACTACTAGATAACTAACTAGTTCAATCTTTAGTTGTGGTTATTTCCATCTTAAACAGAGTGATGAATCGGCCTACTGTTAAGAGTGTTACTTGGGGTACCGTTGGTGATGGACAGAGTTCGGGTGCAGTCTCTGTGAGGACTAACTTAAGTAGTCTCTACAGGTTTGGACCGTCCGATCGAGTCAACAGGCGGTCCAGATCATCCGAAAAAATGATGGATAGTGTTTTGCTACAGTACCATAAACAGTGTTTTTGCTATAGTGAAACTGTGCGGTATTTTCATCCGATCCAAACAGGCGATTTTCGATCGAACGATCTTGTAGAGACTACTTAAATTGCAGTCCTCACAGAACTGCCCTTGAACTCTATCCGTTGGTGATAGGGTGTGTCTAGCAAAATGATGATCCGAAGTTGTGTGCCTATTGTTTGCAGTTGAAGCGTGGGCTGCACCTTTGCCTTGATGAAGATTAAGCTCACTTGTTTTGATTGTTCAATCGGCCTCCTTAGACGGTTGGTGATGGAGATTGGCAAATCACCATCTAGTCCTTGCTTGTCTTCTAGCATTTGGATTTTGGAATGATGTGCTAATGCTGGGAAAAAAGAGATCTGTTCTTTGTTCTGTTGCTATTGGTGTTAATGGGTGGCTCAGGTAAGAAATGTTGCCTCCCTCCTCCCTGGCTGGCTGCTGCTCATATCTTTGCTTCTATTAAATCTATTTTGCCCCTTGGCCAAGGGAGTTGTCTCCTCTGCATTGGTTGGGAACGGATGGCCATGCCTCCTACTGCTTTGGTGTTTACTACTTTTGAGAAGTCTTAATAATGTCTCCCTCCTAAGGCCACCTCCAGTGTAGACCTGGTCAATGAGCTGTACTTTTTTTTTGGAGCGGTCCTCAGTATGGTTTAAAACACGATATAGTACGGACGTCTTCGGGCTAAGCCGGTATGACACAAATGATAGATCGTGCCTAAAAACTCGGTACAATAGGCTGGTCTGATACGAAAGCGACTATTTCATAAAAAAATATCTTCATCTACAAGTGAGTCCATGGTCAAATACTCCATCCTAGCGCCCCTCCTAAGGCCACCGGTATCAAACTGGAAATAAACACTGGACGGGGAGGGATTAAGAAAAGATTCTCTAGCATTAGTAGCACACCGAGCACCGGTACCAAGCAAATAAAGAAATGATGGGCCCACGTGTCAATGAATTAAGAGCAAAAGAAAGAGATTGCAACGGGGGAAAGAAGGTGATATTTTATTTAGTTTTGGGTCCCGCCGTGAAGAAATAATAGGTGCTAAAATACTGGAGGAAAAAAATCTAACTTAGCACTGAATGATGTGGCAGTGATATCGTATTTGTTAATGCTGTACAATTACTTACATTACACACCGTGGAGACCTAATGGCCTCAAGTGTAGCTCCATGTGTCACCTTGTGGTTGGTTGGCTTGCTAATGGTCTCTTGCTGGTTGGGAATGCGTAGCCATGGTTTGAGATGGATTAGTGGTTGATTAGCCGCGTGATACACCGATTACAAGTGAGAGGTGCCGGTCAGCCCGAGCTGGTCCAGGTATCTCGGCGAGCTAGGTGAATAGAAACTACCCGGAATACGGGTATGACGAATTTTTCTTAATAATACAAAAAAGTGCAGAAATAATACGAAAAAAAATAGAAATATACCTCTATACATAGACTCTGTAGCTATTTCAAATGGCGACAAGAATGCCACACCGGCGGCTCATGGTAAGTTAATGACACGTATGTACATTCCGCAATGCATGTTATATTTTTCGTACCTCTAACTTCATCCATGCATAGTCCTAGGAAGATGACAGTTTCTACTTCTTCTAATGGATCGATGGGCCAGAAAAGTATGATAGGGCATCCATCGAATGCAAAATTTGACTGCACTACCCATTTACGCTTGAGTGCTACAACAGCCGGAAATCTTCGCCTGAGAGCGAAAGAAAGAAAGAAAGGCCCCGGCCTACCGCCTTGAAACAATCCACTTCTGGAGGCCCATGGATGAGGTTGTGGCACATAGAAAGAAACTGAAGGATCCGTTGGCTCGCTTCCAAGAGGATCCGATGATTGCCCCTGAAGACTATTATATGTCTACGGAAATAATTAGAAGAAAGCATGGGCCTTAGACCTCACAAAATCAAAGGGAAAGGCACCGATGAATTCTTCCTATTAAGGTCTATGATAGCAAGCATGACTTATTTTCAATTTCAAAAGGTGCACATATATCTCAGTTGTACTTCTCATTCATGGTTCGTCCGTATTGCTATTTGTACTTTACAAGTAGCAAGGCTAACATAGGCAATGAACCGAACTGTATTCATCATGTCTCTTTTGTTGTTTTCGATGTCATGCTATGTAACGGTATTATATGTATATCTTCTTTCGTCGCTTTCTATGTTATGCTATGCCACCATTTCAAATTATGATAGAGGTATATTTCTATAATTTTTTTCCTGGCATATTATTTTTGTAATTTTTTTGGCATAATATTTCAAAAAAAATCTATCATGTAATCCCCATCTATAATACAAAATGATATGTCTTGTTTCCTCTGCTTTGTTTAAACAATAAATGTTTCACTTTATTATATATGCGTACAACGAATTTCACCACCAAGAGACAAAAAAGGCTGATTTTGCTTAACCTATTGTTCAAAAAATGAACAGTCTCTGTCGTTTCGCAGTTGAACTCTCTATCGCCAATTGAAAAGGTGATAGAGAGCTTACGTGGAGACCATATCAGCATGTCGTCATTTAAAATAGCGACAGAGGTATATTTCTGTAATTTTTTTGTATTATTTATAAAAGGCAATACCAATTAAATTATATTTGTTGTTGCTTGATTTTCTATTATATTTCTCTCTTTTTCATTTTCTTTTATGCAGATTGAGACTGTACAATCTCTTATGAAATCCTTGTTGGTACTATTCTAATTGAAGTAATAGTGTCATCATATATGTATAATTTGTTGTACAACGGAATATTATTGTAATATGTAGAGGTTGTATTATTTATTTGGATTCTGGACTTATTTATGGATTTGTATAATTTGGACACTTGTGAATATTGTAAAGTTTTATTGATGACTATAAATTCTACGAGGATATATTCCAATTACAATTATTATCTAGTAAACCGATTAATTACTGATTATGTGCCGCCTAATCATTATTGGGGGGTCGTTTCAACATGATACTAAAGGCACAATGTATAACTACATTCTGCAAGGTGTATGTACACTACTACAGCTTACCTGAAAAAGTTGATGGAAATCGGTCTGAAACCAAGATCCTTAATCCTGCTACTTGTAAGTAGTGAGACCGATTTTAGGTCGGTGTTCACGAGTAGCGGCTATCCCACGAGCTGAGCTTGAGTAAGCCCAGATAGGCTAGGCTTTGGCTCGATTTCAGAATAAACTGTGTTTGAGCAATGTTCACAATAACTGGCCCCAACAAACGGTTTAAAAAAAACATACCAAACCGTTTAGCTTTCACCCCTTACCTATCAAAACAAGTGCAAATCGCCTTATAAATCCGGTTAGATTTGGTTTTAGTTTCGTTGGTTGCCATGTCATCGGTTTTGCTAGTTACCAATATGCTAGTGTTGAAATCAGTCTGTCAAGACAGTTTAGGGAGTAAAATTTCTCAATCTTAATTTGAGTACATGATAAGCAACATCTAAGAGCCCATCCAAGTGAGTGAAATGCTTCTCGCAGATCTTGGAAAAGAAAACACATGAGGCATTCAATCTGGGCTCAGATAAAAGATCATACCCTTCCTCCTATAGTAAAGATGAAGCATGCAAATAACACCAAACCATCAATGGAGGAAGCCCAGTGCAACAAGCATGTAATGCTCATGTAAACACCTCGAACCAATTGGCCCATGTTCGAGCAGGTGGTAATAGTAAGCAGTTCGAAACTTGAAGTTTATTTTTCTAAATTTCTTCCGGAATTGAATTGTTCTATGTAAAATTCTCACGAAATTGCTCTAAAACTCATTCCTAAGTAGGCAGTTGAAGGTGCATTGGAGTTACGTATGAACTTTGAAGAACCATCATTGGCAATCTGGTTGGCTCTTCTAGGCGAAGTGAAGACAAATGCATAATTTTTTATATGAGTTGGATATACCTAGATGGCTAGATGTGACAACTCCCATCTAATTTGCTTGCTGAAGGGTAAATCCAATGGAGATGATGATCGAGGCCAACTCCTCTGGCTTTATTTTGGATTACGTGGCCGCTTCTTTAACGTTGACCCAACCAAGCAGCCTGTTGACACCCAAGGCAGTCAGTCAATCGTCAGTAGTACTACTGTTACCATGGCCTATGGGGATAAATTAGGCTCTTTTACGGTACCTTCAAATTAATATAAGTGTAATCTAAGTTTTTATCCAATAAATCTGATTAATTAAGATTAATTATACTTTCCCCGATATACTACCAATACAAACCCGTGAGCGGTAAAATTATAATTGCACAACTATGTTTGAAATGAACACGCATGAGTGGACTAGTAAATTCTGCCGGTGTTTGCTCCTAAAAATTGGGATGGCCTGATTTATAGAGAAAAGTCTATTATGCTCTTAGCAAATCATTGACCACATTTAATTTCTACTACCATCCCATACTACTAGTAGAAGGTAACGAAAAAAATTCCCAAATCGAGGTCTAACCTCTAACGTGCTAAACTCTTTCGGTGAAGGCATTAAATTTAAATCAACTCAAAAAATTCTAAAAAAACTTGTAGCCATAGGGGATTTTGGTTTGCAGTCAAACCTGGAATACACGAGTTAGTCAAGTTTGATCATTTATAACTAGTGTTTGGTTCACTGTCACAACCGTGGCATACTTTGTTAGCCATATATCCCACCTGCCATTGGATTATATTTAGCCAAATTTTACCATATTTCACCTTGAAATATGACTACTCATGTCGGCTCTGATTTTGCATCTACTGCCAAATTCTAGATTGATGTAAAAAAAACATAGTGTGATGAATACTGATATTGTGGCAACTATGTGTTGCTTACGAAATTGTCAAAATGATGTTACTTTTCAGCGCAAAAATTGGTGTTTTCTGAAGCAAATCTGGAGGGGGTTAGCAATGCTGTTGAAGAGGCTGAGACTTCTTTTCCAGAACACTAAATTACAACAGATGGATCGCTATTGTGGACTGGTAGACACGCTACGGACAAGGCCGAGGATGTTCGCTGCCATATAAGAAATGTGAACCTGAGATGTGGCCTGATGAAGTTTGATGAAGAAGGGACCCAGGAGGAGAAAACAGAGGAAAAAGTAACTTAAGTCCTGATGTCTGTACTGATGCTAGTGTAGTTTGATGAAAATTTGATGCAATGCAAAAGGCTTCTGTAGTATGATAAGCATAGAACTGCTGTATGAAAGGGCTGAAACTCTGTACTGAGTTTGGATAAAAATTGGGCTGGGACATTCTGAACGAGGTGCTGTTCATCTAAAAAATTCAACAGCTCAACTTGCTTCGATCAAATGGGTCGGCTTCACCGCGGCGTTGGCTACATGGGAAAGTGAGGTTGAGCTTTGTTACAGCTCTGACTCAAGGAGGCAGGCATCGTGTGGACCGTGTGGGCTGGTATCTGAATGAGTATTTTATAAGTGGTACGCATGGTTATTAGTTAGGAGATAGGGGTAAGTGGTGTGATGAGGCAGCATATAAGCCTACAACTTGTATTGTTGTGATCACTTGGCAGAATCGATCTAGAATCTGAATCTCTCCCAAATTTCTATGCACTTCCTTCCCAAGTCTTCTACCTCTGGATCTACTGATTTTTCCTCGCTTCCACCCCAAATTCCCCAATGTTGTTTTGTTCCAGGATCGTCGCAAACTGTGTTGTGAATCTTTTTTTGTCTCTAGGTGCTTTCGTTGAAGGTTCAGTGCTTTCACGGTGATTCTATTCCCCGCAGTAGCCTTCATGTTCCCTGCCTCTTCTGGTCCGGTTTCTACTACCAGCTGATATCTTCCCCCATCACTTGTCACTCTTACTCGCTCCGAAGGTATATAAAATCAGAAACGCAAGTACGGTTCCATTGCAAGATCCGAACAGTCTGTATGTGTACAAAATAGGAAGGAGCTAATTCAATGGGTTGCTTCTTTTAGATGCCAAAGTACCAGCAGGCTAGCATTTGGCTAACTTGCAAGGAAATGGCACTCACCAATGACTGGAAAGAAGGCAAGGAGGTTCCAAGAGCTTAAATTTTGTTTGATTCCATCGAGATATAGAGCCTGAATTTGGTTAGTAATGTATTCACCTCCATTGTTCACATTTCTGAAAAATCGTGCACAGTCAGGAGCAAGCATGGTTGCAGTTCCTGTCAGCTTAGTAATTGGTTTCTAAACGAAAGGCCACCTAAGTTTCGATTCAACGGTATTACTCTCGTTTGGGCTTAATCCTAACATAGTCCGGGTATCGCCAATTTAACTACTCTAGCAAATCCATGCTTAGCTCCTCTGTATGTGTCCATCAGTTAACCAGCTTGTCAGGACATAGATAATTCAGGTGGCTAATAACGACAAGTGGGAAGCTTATGACAAACATGTATATATACACAGTCAGGTCTTAATTCGCTGTACAGGACGCAGAATGCATGCAATCTGCGACAGTAATTAGGCGTGCCATTCTTCAAAAAAGATAATTAGCCATGCCGAGACATCCATGGATAAGCATAATTAAGCTCGCTTCGTTCGGCCTCCACGCTTTAAGGCGAACATATATACAAGAAGAGAGAGAGAGAGATATGTACTCCAACTACATTTGGCAGGATTAACCAGGTGTATGCATTGCAAGTTTGCTGCTGCCAGCTACTAATTTGACTCTTACGATATATATACTACAAAGGCGACGATAGTTAGGACGTCCAAATCAGGACGAGCAACGACGAGGTTGCGCACACGTGTTGCGCGCGCTTTCTGGCTTTGTTTATTGATCCTAGCTGGCTGTGAAGGCCAAGCTTGTGAAGTGCATCGTCATCGTCAATATATGGATCTTAAAATCGGTCTCTAATTGCTCCCACTGATTTACGTACTTAGAGCATCAACAATAGTAAAGACGATTATTGTCTATATACTCCTTCATGTCATTTAAAGACATATTCTATAATAGATATCATCTTAAGGTTGTCTCTATAATATCCTACAATCTTTTAATTATAGTATGAAATAGTGTTTAATTATATACAATAACTCACATAATAGTATTTTATGTTGTCTACATAGTCATCTTTTTGCGAAGAGACAGGTATAATCTCTCTCTCTCTCTCTCCTTCTCTCTCTTTCATGTTAACAAAAATCTTATGTGACAAAACATATAGATAGTAGACATCACATCATTGTATATGCCCTTATTCAAGTCTATCGTGCTTACAGACTAACTAAGAAGATATCGAATCTAAGAAATAATTAATAGCATTAGACCATATCTCCATTAAATTACATGCTACAACTGCTCACTATCTTCTACAACATTAATTAGTAGGGTAACGAGCGAAAATATTTCAATTACCACGCTCTTAATTTATTAAGGCAACGTATCCAGTGAAAACTCCGTAAAACCTACGTGTACAAGTTTTGAAAAATTACCATACGTAGGGGAGGTGAGCTTTTACAATCCTGCAAAATTTGAAGGCTAAACTCAATTGCATTTTAAAGAAATAAAAAAGACAAATTCAGCCTAAATAGTGATTTTTTACTGTTTAGCACTATTTATTTCGCTGTTTGTCTTTTTCATATCTTTCAAATGCGATTGAGTTTGGTCTTCAAATTCTGCAGGATTGTAGAATCTCACCTCCCCTACGTATGGTAATTTTTTGAGAATTTTTCAAAACTTGTACACATGGTTTTCACAGAGTTTTTACGGTAAGAATGGTTTTCACTAGATATGTCGTCTTTACTTAATGGACCGACTTTAATTGTACTTAGTGGACAAATAATATTGAAATGATACTTGACAGAAAATAGACAAATATCGCAAAGAAGGGGAAATATGTGTTTGGGTCCAGTTTAGATCCTTTGCCCGTTAACTAGCTAGGAACACAGGAATTTCACAGCAATCCTGCATAAGCAGACTAGTACATCAACGAAATTTCTACGTTCTACCTTACTATAGTTTGAAGAATCCACACGCTCTGGACGTTTTGAGCCGGAGGGAGCCGGCTCGGCTCGTGGCTCGAACCGAGCTGGCCAATTTTTTTTACATCCGAGTCCTTCTCTAAAAAAATACGTATAGGTCCTTTTCGGGAAAAAAAAATTACGATTGGGTCCTTTTTCCGAAAAAAATTACATATTACGTCTATGCCCTTTTATCGTGTTTAGGAGTAACGCTCGGGTCCTTTTTAGGAAAATCGAAATTACGTTTAGGTCTTTTTTGTAAGAAAAAAATCATGTCCTTTTTAAAAAAAAAATGCATTGCATTTATGCCTTTTTTCCGCTTTTCTAGCATTACGTTTAAGCCCTTTTGAGAAAAACACAAGCTTATTTTTAGATCCTTTTCGCGTATTTTCTCGATTTACTCGTGTATAGAGCGTCAATCGCGCGTTTTGTTGATTTTCTCGTGTGGAGAGCGACGTCCGCGACGTGACACGCCACACATAAATTTCTAGTATTGTTGAGATCTGCTAGGACAACCGAATGCTTCGCCGCTTGGCTATTACTGGTCGGTAGTGTTGTAGCGAGTAAGTATCTTCTCTCTAATCAATCTACAATTAAACGACTGTGAACAAGTGCAATGATAGGGAGGGACCTAGCTTAGCTACGTACGTACAATTGGGGATCAACAAGCAAGGACCCTACACCCACTGGCCACTACTCCCGGTTGACCTAGCTTGCTACAACGTACGTGCACATGCACACGTGTGACCTAGCTTGTTACAACGTACGTGCACATGCACACGTGTGTAGTACACTGAAATTGCAGACGTACGTGCGCATGCATGCATCTACATTATTGTCTGGTTAAGCCATTAGTAACTCGTCACATTTAGTGGCCAGCATCTTCCGAGTTCGACGTAAACAGTGGCGTGCGTGATTACGTGTGTATGTTTATCCATAACCGTGGGCAATGGAGGGACATGCATGCGTGTAATTAAAAAATTTTATGATCCCGTTTATGTCGTATGATTTTTTTCTGACTTTTGCTAGATTTGAGTAGTTTTTTAATGAAATTCCTCCCTTTAAACAGGGCCTTAACTTCGTCTACTTGCACCCTAAGTGAAGCTTCTACTTGGCATATAGGGACGGAAAAAAAAAAGATAATTTCCTAAAAGAATAATTCTACCTCGTGCAAGCCCTTTTCCACTTCTTGTTAGATGAGCTTTTTGCAAACTACCGTAGTACGATCAAATTCTGGAAAATATGTAAATGATCTAGCTAGAAATCACTGGGCTTGAAATCTATATGTTCAAACAGACAACCTAAGATTTTGTACTATGCCATTGTAGGTGGTGAAGAACATACGGATGTGATGTGAACAATCCAAGGACAAGGAAAATGGAAGGAACCAACACATCCAAAGCTGCAGAAGGAGACTATTCCAAGATTCCATGATAGGTGAATAAGCCAAGTAGCCATCGGCTAGCTGGCTAGCTATACATGTAGGCGAAATGTATATCACGTGAAAATGCGAATACTATGAAAACTAATTTGTGGATCTTCCTGCCACAAAAAAAATTCTATTAGCAAACTTAGTGCTTAAGAAAAAAGTATCAGTGGCCTCATATATAATTAGCAAAACCATCTCATTACCATCCTAATCCCTATTAATTACATCAATATATATATATATAGTTCTGCACACATCATGTCCATGTTGTGGTAAAATACATAACCCCGAAGGCAGACAAAAATGACTTGTTAGAAAGTTGCGCATGGGTAATTAAGATAATGCCAAAGTAGTTAAGGCAGACAAAAAGGACTAATGAGAAACAGTCAGACAAAAATGACTTGTCACGGTCCGTTTCGCTGCTTGCCCCCAAACAGGCTCTCCTTTGTCCCTTTCTGGCGGTGCAAACTAGTGTTTCAAATCCGCTCGGATCCTTACCGTCCTACGTGGATCTAACAAGAAATCCATGTCCCTCGATCTAATCGGAGATTAAAGCCTGTCTGGGAGCTATAGTTTTTCTAAAAAAATATGTTTTTTAGTTTTCTAGGTTAAAAAACAACTGTAGCTTTTTATAAGAAATCGTTTGGTAAATAGCTAATTTCTCTTAGCAATAAACTGCAAAAGTAGGTTTATCTAGCTTTTAGCTTTTGCTAGTTATATATGGCTTCTAGGTTATCCTAATAATTGCTTAAAAGCTGAGCTGTTTGGGGAGTTTACTGGCTTTTCAGAAACTAAGGGCCTGTTTGTTTTAACTTTGTATTCTTTAAAAGCTGATTCTAGATTGTGATTGTAGAGAAGCTGATTCTCCAAAATCTGGAATCCAAAAGTACATATGAAGTGGATTGTGGATTCTAGTGTATATAAATGGATTGGATTGTGAGAATCAGACTGTTTATTTTTTATTCTGCTTTTAGGACCAGAATCCATAATCAAAAACAAAAATAAATAGACCCTAAAACTAGCTTTAAGATTCCCAAACATACCTAAAATGGGAAGGGACCTATATAAATTTAGAGGATATTTGTAATATGTTTAACGCCTTTTTTTAATCTAGATTCAATAAAAACGTCCTTTTTATCTAGATACAATAACACGGATGCATGGTGTTAGACCATATGATATCATGTAACTCTTTGTCTAAGATTTCTTTTTGACATTACCGTCGTCTTAGAAAGCTCTGCTGGTGCAGCATTGTTGAGCTATTGCCAGCGTATCTTCGATTAACCTCTGATGGAAAGTTGGTATACGTAGCTATAGCTAGCTAGTGTCTTTTATAACTATCAGTAGGGATGAAAACGAATCGGATATCTCCCGTCCGATTTGGGTTCGGATCCGGATACTTAATCCGGATTCGGGATCGGGTCCGGATCCGAATATTCGGATTTTTTCTATTCGGATATCCGGATTTTTCCTATTCGGATATCGGATCGGATAATTGGATTTTCCTATTCGGATATCAGCAATGTCCAGCTCATTTTCATCATTTTTTTCCACTTTAGCCCATTTATATTAACAATTAGTTGGTTCTATTGATCCTCAAATAGCATATTCTTTCTACGATGTTTGTTGAATCTAATTGATATATAATTTGTTACTATAGTCATGTACTCGTATGGTTTTAATTCAATATATATTACTCTATATATGTGTGCATTACACGTATATCTTTATCCGTATATGACCTGAATCCGTCACATATCCGTTCCGTATTCGTATCCTGAATAACCCGAATCCGTATCCGTATCCGGTTCCGAATTCGGAAAAAAAATATGGGTTAGGATACAGAAAGAACAATATCCGTCCGTATCCGACCCGTTTTCACCCCTAACTATCAGTACAACAAAAAAATAATATGTACTGTACCTAATAGTGCAGTACCGTTACTCTCAACAAATTACGGCAAAGCTGCCTGATATTAATTTACTGCTACAAGAGTCGTAATTTATCGTTTTTCGTTCGAGATTAATGACTGAAAGAACGTACGGGTGCTCGGTGGCCATAAAATTAGTACAGCAAATGGTCGCTGACTTGGTGTGAAGGCACTCGTCTCACTTCCCATCGTGCAACAGCGGCAGCACATGGTCTTACAGTAACGTTCTTCTGTTTCTCCGTGCCAGATCTCCGGCAGGATACCGTAGCAAAATCACTATGAAGATTTTCTACTGTAACAATACTGTGTTGAGTTACTGTATCACTTTTTTTTTATAGCCTCTCCTATTTGTCCATAGCCTCGATCGAACGGTCTACGCTTATTGAGATTGTGTTGGCGTCAAAAACTTGAGATAGGGTTTCTGACAACAGCACACCAGACGAACACCGGGTTCAGAGCGTGCCAGTCGATTTGACCTGTAATCGACAAGGAAAAAAACAATAAAATTCACTCAAGCCGATCGTCAAGATCAATCGGCTTAGACTCAATCAGCTTGAAGCCGATCAAGATTAAAGTAACAAGGTAAATCTAATTAGCCGATTAAGGCTAATCGGAGGATAAAGCGGATCGATTAAGAAGAAGCGATGCGCAACAAAATCGAAATAAATCGAACACAGGGCGTAATTGACGAAGATCAACAATCGGCGATGCGCAACTTTATTGATCAAGATCGATTACAAAGGCTAAATTACAAGAAATACTCCTAGTCGACAGGAAAAATAGATGAAAAGTAAAGCTGATTGTTTGTATGTGTTGGATTGATGATCTCCCGCAACTTGCTTTGGCTCTTCTTTTATACCCTTCGACCGATCGTGTCCTACTACAACACGCTTCAGAGTCCGTATCTGCGTCGGCCTTATCTTGGACGATTGTTTCCTTAAAAACCTTGCAGTTACCAAATATCTTGGATTCTTTCCAATCCTTAATTTGTTTCCATACCTTTGATTTTATTGCCTGATTTGGATATATTGCCGAATTTTGGTGCAAACATATGCCCCTCATTTTTGAAAGATGACTTGTCATCTATCAAAAATCACAATTATAGGTTTGTTAAATCGGCTAACGTTTAAACTTCACCCATTAACTGCTGCTTTATTCTCGTCGTAAATCTCTGACATGCGGGTAGTGCGCTTTAATTACTATGTCCTTTGAAATTCACTTCCCGCCGTTTCAAAAATTTTATCGTGCTATAAATATATAGCCTCCCGGGACCCATTCCTCACGCGTACAAGCTCTCAATTCATCCACAATCGGCTTTGTTTGTCAAGGTTCCAATCGGCTTTTGCGCACTGCTTCCAATCGGCTGCCAGAATTGCTTCTATGGATCCTTCCCAGGTATTCATTCCGATCCCAAACAGCAAAGACCAATTTTATCTGGGTCCAGTAGGAAATTTAGAGTCTGATTCAGTAATAAACGAAGAAATCCCTCGTCTTCCTTTGTCGGCTTTGGGGCACAACATAGAGGGTTGGACTAAGAGTTTCAGGGCTTGGCCGACGGCTCTTAAAGGGTGGAGATCATGGTATATTCGTGTAGCAGCTCAAAAGAGGGTTGAATGGGAAAAATGGGCATAGTTGAATGTCTCTCCCTTTCTTTAGCCGATCCGGAGGCCAATGAGCCCTTAGTGGCCACGGCTTGTTACTACAGTCGGACACTTTTAATGCCTTCATGTTCCTTTGGTCTTGTCGGCCCAACCCTTTTGGATGTTGCTTGAGACCGATGGAGATCAAGTATCGGCTTACAGTGCCAAGCCCAAGTATAAACTTATTAAATCCAAGGGTGAAGGATGGGTGAAATATATCAGAAATAACAACAAGGTCAATGGGATAGTGTCGGATGAGGAGCATGTTGCTTTCTTGAATCTCTGGCTAGACCGATTTTTATTTTGTGGCGCTTCTCTAGGACCAACTCAAGTATATCAAACCATAGCAGAACAACTGGTAGAGGGGCGTCGGCTGGCACTTGGAAAGATATTCCTAGGCGCAGTTTATCAGATGATGCACATAATAAGGTGTCGGTGCTCACTTTGGTTTTCAAAATTCATCGTCGAAATGTAGGAGGACCTCTCGGTTTATTGATTTGGTTATATTGCTTATTCAAATTGATCGTTTGAGTTAAATCCTTCTGAAGATACGGCTTTCCCCCGAGAAGATACCCCAGAAGGTATGATACCTCAGTTCCTAGCTAGCCGATCGTACGGGGAAAGGTTCATGATGTGCTCTGGAAATGAGACAAAGGTTACCCCTATCGGCTCTAAGAAATATCTGTTATTTTTTCTGCAACTTGATAGCAATGAATTCAAACAGAATGATTTCTTCAGTTATACAAGTACAGCCGATTTTCCGCGGCCTTCTTTTCTTCACCTTGAAGCCGACAGCGCTCTGATGCCGCATGATACTTTAGATTTGTTCAAGATTTTCATATCGCCCAGCATTCTACATGTCGGTCTGCACACCAGGAATCGGACGTTCCAACCTTCATATGAATTCTATAATCCTTCAGTTTATGCTCGGCAGTTAGGCTTGGTCAGTCATCCCGATCGCCATTGCTTGATCGGCTTCAACCAAGAGCTAGGGTCCGCAATGCCACCGCATGACCCTTTGTAATTGAGATTGCCGACGAGCTCCAGATCAAATACTTGCCTCATTTTGTGTTGAATACCCGTCGCTCAGAGCGTTTCTCTTTATGGTGGTCATCCGTTGCAAGTGCGTTATATTCTGACAAGTCACTTTATCGGCTATTGTTAATGAGTTTCTTCCAAATCTTTACGAACCGAGCGGTAGAGACTAACAATGATTCAAGTGATGAAACTAACTCTTGGGTTATACTAACACAAGTCTTATAGATACTGATAAGGTATCAGATCGATTAATACTCTTCTGTATATTAATTTCTTTAAGTATACTCTTAATCTTTGTTTCTTATTTTCAGACTAAAGCTGCGGCAAAAGCGATTTACGGCCAATCAAGTAGTGGCCAAGCAAAGAGGTCACTTGGATGATGGCCTTACAGGTATACCTCGGTACCACAGGAATTCAAAGTCCATCTCTATCGGACATTGAGAAGAAGCAACCAAGTAAGTAAAAATAATCGGCTGATATTTTATCCTTGTTTTTTTTAACTAACTTATAGCCGATTATGTTTCCAGAAAAGAAGAAAACGAAGTATACTAAAGCTCCAGCAAAGAAAGGGCCTAAACCTCAGGAGCAAAGTGGTGAGAGCTCTCATACTTGGCCACAGTGTACAGGTGAACTTGTCATATTATCAATAGGCTATATGTGTCGGCTATTATTTCTTCGAATATATAAACTAACCGTCCGTGCATCTCCTGCAGTCGACTCAATCTGCCCAGGTTGCAAACATTTTAGCAAACCTTCCAAGCATCACAACTCTGTCTCCCCACCAAAGCCGATGTCGAGCTCGTAGTCACTCTCTCCGAGCCATCGGACCCGACTGATCTATTAGGCTTTTCTTTGGCTGATCTTGAAGATCCAGAAATCATGGCGTCCGACCCTGGTGCTGAATTCAGAAAAATTCTTCAAGTATCAGAAAAAGCATCGGCTGCCATTACCTCTGCCCCGGGCATGAAAGAAAAACTTAACAAGCTTTTCGACTTGGTTACAAGGCCTCAGTCGGAAATTCTGTCAAATAACCAGCCGATCCGAGACGCCATGGCCTCCGTTGAAGCCGACTTACCCCCAGAAGCCATGGCAGCTCTCCTCAATATTTGCCATCTAGACAACAGAAGATCTGAAGTGGAAGCAGCCCAGGCAAGGATCAACCAGCGTGAAGCCCAAAAAGCCGACAAGAAACTCCTGGATGAACTGGTCGCAGATGCAAAGGCAAAGAAACGCAAATTTGATGCCAACGCGCAGAAGCTGAAATCGACCAAGGAGTCCCTCTCTAAACTTGAAGTTACGAAGAAATTTCTTCTGGAAGAATTGGCCAAAACAGAGAAACAAATTCAAGAAGGCCAAGTCTCCATGGAAGAAACAATATCGAAATCTGGGTGAAAAATTGAGATTACAACGGTGTGCACGCGTGAAGGATCAATCGGTTAAAGTGGTACCATCCGGGTAGCGCCAAAGAAGACGAGCGAATCCTTGATGATATCCAAGGCGTGATTGCAAGGGCTGCAGTAGCGTTGTCGACTTTGGGCGCAACTCTCCTGGATCGGGCATTCTATGATCGAACTTCGATCTGTCAAACTTTGCGATTGTTTTGAAAACACTTTGTTACGAATGCTTATGGAATGTTTTGTAACTCGTTATGTTTATAATCTACTGTTTAACCAATTTATATTTTGCTCATCTTTAAGTTTGCAATCCTTTCAACGATTAACGGCATCGTGTTAACCTCGGTTTTGAACAAGACCTTTAGTCGGCTAGGCTCCGATCCAAACGCTAGGATAGTATTTCTTTAGATATTTCCATTAATTGCTTTAGGCAAGACATGCCCTTCTAGCGTTTCCGATAAGTACGAGTTTCCACCGACTAGCCGATTAATTTTATATGGCCCTTCCATGTAGGCGACCATTTTCCAAATCGGTTATCTTTAGAACCAACAGGTAGTATAGTTTTCCATATTAAATCGGCTTGATCGAAAGATTTAGGCATTACCTTTTATTATGCGCCTTAGCTACTCGATCTTGTTCTTCTTAAGCCGATCAAGTGTAGACAAGCGTAACTCGCTAACTCGTCCGGTTTGTCGACCACTAAATCATTGTAATCTTGAGCCGACAAACCATTTTGTCCGGCTATTAAATATCGACTCAATATTGATCTCTACGGGCAGAACGGCTTCTTGTCCATACACCAATTGGTAAGGTGAAAGTTTTGTCGCTCCGTGATAAGATAACCGATAAGCCCAAAGTGACTCCGATAGAGTCGAATGCCAATTCCTTGGCTTCTCATCAATTTTCGTTTGATCAATTTGATTAGCGTTTTATTAGGCGACTCGGCTTGTCCATTAGCTTTGAGCATAGTATGGCGAAGAGTTTAACAATTTGATCCCTAAACTCGTTGCGTAACTCAAAACTCATTTGACATGAATACCATACCTTGGTCGGTCGTGATTGTTTGCGGTATTCCAAACCGATGGACGATATGTTCATTCACAAAACTAATCGCTTCAATACTGGTCACCTTTTTAAGTGGTATAGCCTCGACCCACTTTGAGAAATAATCGGTTGCGGCCAAAATAAACTTATGGCCTTTACTCGAGGCGAGAAAATATTTGGCCGATTATATCTATTCCCAACCTCCGAGCGGCCAAGGTTTGATAATTGGATGCAAAGCCGATCTTCGGTGCTAGTTATACGTTGCCAAACTTTTGACATGTCGACATCCTTTGTAATATTTGAAGCAATCCTCTAGCATTGTCGGCCAAAAATAACTGTCGCCTAAGCATCCATTTCATTTTATGTGCCGATTGATGAGAACCACAAATGCCTTCATGCACTTCACCCATCGCCACTCGGGCTTCTTGACCTCAAGACATCTTAACAACAAGCCCTCCATAGTCCGATAATACGAGATATCGTCCATAACAACATACTTCAATGCTTGTTGCCGTATCCTTCGTTTAAATCGGCTTAGATGGGTCGACCGGATAATCTTTAATCTGCGTTCTCCGATCGGCAATATCCGTGCACATTATTGCTTTATCTACGATTCAGTTTCTTGACTTGGCCAACATCTTTATACCACGATGCTTGTTGGGCCAAAGCATTAGCTCTATCGTTCAATTTTAGAGGAATATGACCGATAGAAAATGATGTAAAAGAGCCGATGATTTCTAAGCAATCGTTCTAAGTAATTTACTAACACTTCATCTCGACATTGGTATTCCCTTTTATTTGTTGTACTACTAATAGTGAATCACCATATGCCTCAATAGCACTCACTCCAATATTTTCCAATAGCGTAAGCCTTTGAGTAATGCTTCATACTCGGCTGGTTGTTTGAACATCGGCTATTTAGCCTAATGCAAATCGAAGCTATGTCCTCTAGGTCAAGTGAGTACAATACCGACACCATATCCTTCCTCGCATACCGAGCCATCAAAGAACAATTTCCATGGTGCCACCAAGACTAAGTTTGCCATTGTGTCATGTCTGTTATGAAATCGGCTAGGACTTGTCCTTTAACTGCTTTGCCGATTCGTATGATAAGTCGAACTCGACCAAGGCGTAAGCCCATTTGCCCATCGACCTCAAAATTGGGTGACAATATATACTTTATGACATCGGTTTTGCGAGATAACTTTACAAGCCGATGCTAGTATGTAGTGCCTTAGCTTTGTGCATGAGAAGTACAATGATAAACATAATTTTTCGACAAAGGATACGACTTGCGTCTAGCAACCGTCGGCTTAAATAAAAGATAACCTTCTCTTTACCATGTACCTCTTGCGCCAAAACAGCTCCAATAGTATCTTCTTGGTAGAGACATATAATCTGAAGGGAATACCTTTTTTCGGTGCAGCTAGGACTTGGAGGGTTGGATAAATACCCTTTTACTTCGTCAAAAGCTTTCTGCTGATCGGCTCCCCATATAAATTCCTCGTTTTCTTTTAACTTCAGCAATGGGGTAAAAGCACGGATCCTACCAGAGAGGTTCGAGATGAACCGACGGAGGTAGTTAATTTTGCCGATCAACTTTTGTAATTCGTTTTTGCATGTTGGCGGCTTAGTATTGGCTATGGCCTTGACCCTTGTTTGGCTAACTTCGATCCCTCTTTCATGTACCATAAAGCCTAAGAATTGCCCAGCCGACACACCAAACGCGCACTTGTAAGGATTCATCTTCAAACCGTGCGATCTTATGTTTTTAAATACCCTTTCTAAGTCGGCCAGATGTTGGAGATCTTCTGCAGATTTTACCACTACATCATCTATATAAATTTCAACAATGTGGCCGATTAAATCGTGAAAGATCAGATTCATTGCTCGCTGGTAGGTTGCTCCAGCGTTTTTCAAGCCGAAAGTCATTATAGTCCACTCGAATAGCTCTATTGCACCGGGACATCTGAAGGCTGTTTTTGGTATATCGGCTTCTGCCATGAGTATCTGGTTATACCCGCATTGCCATCGAGCTTATGATCTTGTTTCTGATGCAAATCGATAAGCATATCGGCTATTGGCATGGGGTATTCGTCTTTTAGCGTCGCCTTGTTCAAATCTCTGAAGTCGGCCTTTTCGAAGTTTTCCATTTTCTTCATTCACCGAACGATGTTGGAAACCCATTCGTGTCGGCAAGGCACGATAAACTTTGCTTCCAACAATCGTTCTATCTCCTCTTTTATGACTTGGTACAAGGCTGGATTAAAACGCTCGATCTTGTTTAAATGGCGATAGCCGATTTTATGGGTAGCCGATGTTCCACCGATTGACGGCTTAATCCAGGCATTTCATGATACTCCCAAGCGAAACAATATTTATAATTTCTAAGTATTTTTATTAGCTTTTCTTTGTATTTCATATCTAGATTTGCACTAACAAAAGTTGGTCCTTTTCTATCATCGCTTCCTATATCGACTTCTTCAAGCAAATCGGTGGATGTGAACCCTTGACCTAACTTTTCGATTTCTTCGAAGTCTTCTATGGCTTCATGGCTATCCGTTGTTTGCCGATAGCTTTGCATTTTGTCTGTAGCGCCTTCAATGTTTTCTTGTCCCCATCTGCGCAATACTTCATTTGCCCGATCAAAGGTGCGAGCTTGACAATCGATCGGCATAAGTCGGTTTTGCTTACGCATATGAAATCGCGATCGTCCGGCACCTTGCGATATCTGACCCGGCTTCTTCGTGTTGCCAATTCGCGCCGGAGCTAGCCATGGCAATATGGGCGATGTATCGGTGTGATGACTTCAACTTCTTCTCCGTTCCATTGAGCGAGTGCTTGATGCATGGTTGACGGATCTGACGGTTTGCATGAATCCAATCCCGTCCGAAAGCGACACTCGTAATTTCCTTTGGCATCAATTACAAAGAACGCCGTCGGCAAGGTCTTGCTACCGAAGCGATCGACTCTGTGACCATGACACCTTTTGCTTCTGTAGGGTCGCCTGTGAAGTCATTCAGAACCATGTTAGTTTTGATTAAGTCTTCGTCAGACTTACCCAGTTTTTTACATGTTGTGTATGGCATTAGATTCACTGTGGCGCCTCCGTCTACCAACATCCTTGATATGGCTTGCCATTTATATATCCTTTCAGTCAGAGGTTTGGATGCGGTGATCGTCTTTGGGTTTTTCAAAGATGGCGCTCAGTACTCGAGCATAAGCGAGCAAGCGCCTCTTTGGCCGATTCGATCGACTTTGAACTTGGCGGTAATGTGAACACCATGTTGACATCCATGGGAGGTGTGTCATCCGAATCATGGGAGAATCAAGTCGTCGGCGATTCAAATCTTCTTCGACTTGCTCTTTTCTTCTCCACTCTTTCTTGACGCATCTCATTGGACGAAGTTCATTAAACACTTCGTCTCTCTCTTTCTCGGCATCGGCTTCACGAATTTCTTGCGTCCTTAGCCTCTGAAGCCGTCGTCGTTGTGATTTGCTCAGGCCTGATGGGCACCACCTGGGTTTAGGTTCCACCGGCTTTCGTATCTGGCCAGCTAAGTCTCCTTGATCAGAACTGGTCTTGTGTGTCTTGGCTTGGCTTTGCTCTTGATTCGGTTTAGATAATCTTTCATGGACCGGCCTTCTGTGGCTTCTGTCTTGCTCTCTAATCGGCCCAGATAGCCTATGTCTGGCCGATTGCGTTGGCCAATCGTCTCGGGGATAATGTTCCATCGGGCAGGTGTATGGTGATGGCAATGCTACTCCTCTTTCCAAAGAAATCGCCAAAGGACATCTTCTATGTGCCCTTTCCACATTCTCGGTGCGGTACAAGTTATCCGACCGCGGGTATGATACCGTGGTCGGTGTTCATCCTTTCATATTTCTCCATTAATTGCGAGCGTCGGACCTAACTTTTATTTGGTGAATTGGAGATTTTTCCGCTTTGTACCATTTACCCACTTGGGATTCCCTTGGGTTTAATGGTCCTTGAATTTTTCCTTCTCGATCGGCTTCTATTTGTAAGGAGCCGATGGTAATCTTCGATGTCCGGTGCCGTCCGAGCTTGATCGTCACGTTGACTTGTCGATCTTTTTCGCTCGTCTTGCATCGACTCTTTTCCTTTAGCCGAGTAATGCACCATATTGATAGGAAGCGGATCGACATCCACCGCATGGTCGGCTCATCGGCAAACTTCAACCGACCGTCTTCAATAGCGGTGGATCATTGACGGAAGATATTGCGATCATTAGTGTTATGTGAATAAGAATGATGCCACTTGCAATACCTGCGTTTTTTGATCTCATCGGGCGACGGTATCACATGTCCCTCCGGCAATCGTATTATCTTTTCTTGCAGAAGTAAATCAAAAATACGATCGCACTTGGAAACATCGAAAGAGTATTTGACCTCCGATTTGTTCCTAGTCGGCTTAAGCCAAGAAACGGACTAAGGATTTTTGGATCCTTTTACCCATTCGGCTATATTTATTTCTGCTTCCTCGTCTTCCGACGAATCACTAGGACAATATTCAACCATATTGACCTTAGGCTTATCCTTTTCCTTGTTGTTACTATTTTTAAATCTACCATTAAACACCTTATTGTCGGTGAATCGGCTTTCTTGAGCCGATCGCGATGCAATAAGTGGCTAAAATCGGCAATTCCGCCACCGAATTTCTCCCTAAGAGGAGGATCAAACCTTGAAATGCTAAATCGGCGAGTTGATTGTCGTAACGTAACGCTAAAACACCGATTCTGATTTCTCTAAACCTTTTGATGTAATCCGTTACCGATTCTCCAAACTTTTGGCGGACAGAACTCAGATCTGAAATTCTTAACTCTAAACTGCCCGAAAAGAAGTATTCGTGGAATCGGCTTTCCAAATCATTCCATAAATGGACCGAATTCGGAGGCAAACAAGTGAACCAAGTAAATGCTGCCCCAGATAAAGATAACGGAAATAACCTAATTTTTAGCCCGTCGGACTGGGCCGCTTCACCGCATTGTGCGATAAAGCGTCCAACATGCTCCAGGGTAGTGATAGAATCATCCCCAGAGAATTTGGCAAAGTCCGGGACTCTGAAATTATGAGGGTAAGGCATGCGATCTATGTAATCGGGGTACGGCTTTCTATAGCCGATCACTTTTCCTTTTGGTTGTATGCCAAACTGATCCCTCAAAACGGTACAGATCTGATCGGTCCAATTGGCATTATCGGCCACTGGCACAGCAGGCCCTTGATAATGTCGATCATAATCTGCATCCTGCCCCCCGAGTGCAAGCTCGGGTTGCCAATTATCTTGTGTCGTCGACATTCGATTATCTTGATCGTGCCGATTATGCCTAATTTGTGGTTCCGGCACCGGGATAAATGGTTCTGAGTACGTTACTACCCTGTGTGGACCCGGGTTTCTAAGCAGGGTAGGCTCTTGGGGATATCTCTCGGAGCCAATCGGCTGTGAAACCGATTGGGGAAAAGCGTAAAAAGGAGCCGACGGTGGTAGATTGATGGATGGATCATACTTAGCGGCGTCGGTATAGGCGTGGTAATGGCTCACCCCACTTGACCGAGGATCCTAGGCAATATGACCGTAGGCCGTGTGGGCATCATCGTGGGAGGTGAGGTCATAGCCGATGGTTTAGGATCGGCTGGTGTGCTCTGCGTGTTTTGTGATACTGAAAAAACAGGATAATTTGGCAGAGCTTGTAGTGGGTCATGCAGGCTTCCTGACGAGGCTAACTCCTGGGCAATAGATTTAACGCTATTTGCTATCATCGGCTTAAGAGTCGTTACCAGAGCCGATGATTGGTTTATTAAAGCATGGTGCACAGATTGGTTAATCATAGCCGATAATTCGGCTGGCGGAGTAGATATCGACTTACCGTTTCTGCTGCACTGTGTCTCCTGTGTATTGACCGTCGGCGGCGGATTTGTAACACCACGTCTAGTCTTTTGGTAGCAATTTAGCATCATCTCTTCTAACGCGGCTTTCCGATCTTCAATCTCTTGACATTGTTCTGCGGTTAAATCGTCCATTGTTGGGACGATTATAGCTTCCGTGTTGAGATCAGACGGCGGAATCGACTTCCTGACGTAGACATTGTCCCACCGGCGTGCAAGAGTGTGTTGGCGTCAAAAACTTGAGGTAGGGTTTCGACAACAAGACACCGCATTTAACACCGGTTGAGGCGTGCGGTCGATTTGACTCAGAATCGACAAGGAAAAAACAATAAAATTCACTCAAGCCGATCGTCAAGATCAATCGGCTTAGACTCAATCAGCTTGAAGCCGATCAAGATTAAAGTAACAAGGTAAATCTAATTAGCCGATTAAGGCTAATCGAGGATAAAGCGGATCGATTACGAAGAAGGCGATCGCAACAAAATCGTAATAAATCGAACACAGGGCATAATTGACGAAGATCAACAATCGGTGATGCGCAACTTTATTGATCAAGATCGATTACAAAGGCTAAATTACAAGAACTAATCCTAATCGACAGGAAAAATAGATGAAAAGTAAAGCTGATTGTTTGTATGTGTTGGATTGATGATCTCCATAACTTGCTTTGGCTCTTCTTTTATACCCTTCG